>JAJOZX010005708.1:25000-65000 GCA_023014485.1 Bathynomus jamesi
CAATACGTGTTCCCCACTGTTGATGAACACGCATTAGCACAGTTGACGTTATGCTTGTAATGGCGTTGGTGATACGTTCCTTTAGATGATTTATGTCTCGTATCTTTTCCTGATACACCATGGCCTTCAAGTGCCCCCAAAGATAGAAATCAAGGGGTGAGATCTGGGATCTGGGAGGCCACTCCACAGGACCACGCCGACCAATCCAAGCATCCGGAAACTGCTGATCCAATACCGACGCACGTGAAGACCCTAATGAGGTGAGCTCCATCTTGCTGGAAGTAAACTGGGAAGTTACCTTCCTCGTTTAGCAGGGATGGGAAAATCTCTTCTTGCAACATGTTAAGATACCTTTCGGCATTAAGATTTCCACTGACAAAATTGGTCCAATAATTCTGTCACCCCCATATCCCGGCCCACACCATCACTTTACCGGCACCTTGCATCTTCGTCGGACTCAGCCAGTTAGGGTTAGCATTACTCCAATAACGTATGTTTTGCCGATTAACCTCTCCATTGACGTAAAATTTGCTTCATCAGTAACAAGATCTTAGTCAAACGCATATTCTTAGGGTATCTGAACATAAAACAAACGTTTAAATTTTCCTATGTATGGAACTTACGGCCCACCCTGTATATATATATATATATATTATATATATGATGAATAAAACCACGAAGGAAAGGAAACACAGAATGGTGCTCAAGCACTTTCGTCTAATGACATCCTCAGGAACACTGAAGTACATAAAGAGTTACAGCCTATATATAGGTTACAGAAAAAAAAAAAATATATATATATATATATATTTATATTTTTTTTTCCTGTAACCTATATATGACGCGTTCGGTGGAGAAGGGGCGAACGCAACATTTTCGAATTATGCCACAAAATGCAGTTAAAGTTTGTAAACTTTAAACCTTTGTATTTTTCCGGTTTATTGAAATGTGTATGAATTTGAACACATATTTGAGTAAAATATTGTTGTGTAATATGTCGATATAATAAAACGCCAAGAAATTTTACATATTATTTATTGATAGCTTCTGATGTTAACTGTGTAATCATTATTTGGTCCTCTTCGTCGAATGTTGTATTACCTGCTTCAACTGTTTCGGTTTCTTCCAGTTCCTTTAACAATCTTGTATGATAGTTCACTGCAGTTGCAGGCATTAGGTCTGATAATTCTTTGAGATCTTTTATTTTTTCCTTAGTTATTGGCAGCAATTGGGAATACTTTGGTTGCAGTGTCTGCTGGGCTAGATTGAATAAACTGACACTGTAGGATTTTTTCCCTTTCTGCAGTCTGACGGGATGGCTATTATCTGGGGTTGTGCGGTATGCAGTAGATATTACGTAGCCTTCTTTGTGTTGAAAGTCAAATATTAACTTTCTTGCATCTGTAAATTTAGTAGTTGTTGATTTCCTAATGACAATGCACGTTTTTAGGACGTCAAAATCGAGAAAATCAGCCTGTTTCATTTCTACAACTAGGAAGCGCTGCGAAACGGCTGTAGTTATGGCCGTAACATAATCTTTTTTGGTGTAAATAATATTGCTGTAATTATTTTTTATATTTTGTTCAATTTGGCCAAATTGAGCATCACAGGGCATTGTCGAGTGACCACAAAGTAGATAGATGTTCAATGTGAAGCAATGATGAGGAGTGAATTTCTCTGAGATACATTAAAACCTAAATTTTACCGTGAAAGAGTGCAGACTAACATCTAATTTTTTTGCATAGGTAAAGCAAAGGTTTTAAAGGATAATTATACGACAAAAAACTCATTTTTCGAATTTTGTGGCGTTCGCCCCCCTTCTCCACTGAACGCGTCATATAGGCTGTAACTCTTTATGTACTTCAGTGTTCCTGAGGATGTCATTAGACGAAAGCGCTTGAGCACCATTCTGTGTTTCCTTTCCTTCGTGGTTTTATTCATCATAAATATTTTCACGTGTTACTTTCGTGAAATAATTTATATATTATAATATATATATATATATATTATATATATATATATATATATATATATATAGATATATATATATTATATATATATATATTAAGGTGGGTTTTTTTAAACATCTGACATTTTAAAAAGTTTGTATTTTTTTTATTAGTTGAAATAAAAGTATGAAATTTTTACTACACATTCTCCACACATGGGGAATTAGTCCCCGAATGCAAAACATACCCTATGTATGTAATGTTTTCTCAGCTCATTAACTCTTTGAACACGAACAACAAAATTTTGCAATACTCTGGACAGAGTATCTGTTGAAATCTGAGAAATTTCTTGTTCAATTCATGCTTTCAGTTCTTCTATTGTGTGTGGATTCCATTTAAACACTATCTTTTAAATAACCCCACAGGTAAAAGTCACAGGGGTCTACATCTGGTGATGTTGGTGGCCACGATATGCCTTTCATAAACCGCTGGAAATCCATTCGACAGAATTCTTGTCGAAAATATCGTGTAAGTATCGTGAACTGAGAGGACATCACATAGAGCACGTTTTGCACCGGGGAACTAATTCCCCATGTGTAAACAAATTACAGTAAAAAAATTCATGCTTATATCTCAGTTAATAAAAAATGCAAACCTTTTAAAGTGTCAGATGTTCAAACATTCAGCCGATATATATATATATATATATATATATATATATTATATATATATAATTATATATATACACACACACAAACACACTCGATTTTGAAAATTCCTAAAATAAATAAATGAAAGAGTATAAATAAATAATATATTTCGTAGCCCCTTTTTAATTTTAAATTAGTCTGCCCTCAATTCAAATTTTTAATTCAATTTCGATTTTAGCTTCAAAATCATAAAACCTTTTTATTATTAATTAAATATTTCTATTTTATATTTTTATTTTAAATATATTATTTAGATTTTGAAACATTTCTAAGAAGAGAGAGAGAGAGAGAGAGAGAGAGAGAGAGAGAGAGAGAGAGTTACAAGGAGTTACAAGGAAAAGAAGTACCTCAAAAGGCCTTGCGGCCCATACCGAGGAGGTACCAATGGCAACGGGTGCCAGGGAAAATTTTGTAAAAGTTTATTTTTCTTTCAACTATCCTAGCAGTAGTAGAAAACTTTTTAGAAAAGTAGAAGGCTCTCTCCCCACCCTCCACTCCCTCCCTGCCAGAGGCAGGTACGGAAAAAGGTTGAAGAAAATACCTTGACCCTGGAAAAGTAGCCAAGGAAATTTTACAGGAAAGTGGAGAATATATAATAGCTCTATATTTAGCTTGCTCACAGAGACACCGAGCAAGCGAACTCCTGCAGAGTTTTCTGAGGTTTAATCTTAAACTATGAGTGTGTTCAGTACTTTGTCTAGCCTATTTTTAAACAGATTTACACTTTGACTGGAAACAACCTCTGAGGGAAGTTGGTTCCAGATATTAACTATTTTATAGGAAAAGAAATTTCCGCAGACTGAGGTCCTAAATGTCTTTACACACTCAAATAGTGTGCAAGATTTCGTCTAACCTTTTCTTGAACTGATCCACAGAGGAACTGTTCACAACTTCCGAAGGTAACCTGTTCCATGTGTCACAGATCTTATACGTAAGTAATTCCCACACACTAGTCCTAAACCGTTTCAAATCCAACTTCCAACCATTGTTTGCGAGTTGGGTTATCATTTAAACTAAACATACTTCTAAAATCGACATCGTTGAAACCCTCGTAAGAGCTTGAAAACCTCGATCAGTTTGACCGCGCAGCCTCCGCGTTTCAAGCGAAAACAAGTTCAGGGCGCGCAACCCGTCGATTGTAGCCCATATGCCTAACGGAAGGGATTAACTTTGTGGCCCTCGCCTGCACTCGCTCCAGCCTCTCAATCTCTTTCCTGAGAGTGGGCGACCAGAACTGGCACAATGCATACTCCAGGTACGGCCGAACAAGGGAATTGTACAGTGAGAGCACAATCTCCTTGTTCCGAAACTGAAATTGCCTCCTGATATAACCCAATAGTTTCTGGGCTTTCTTTTCCACCTCTACACACTGTTTCGTAAACTTAAGGTCGCTGCTAATTAGCACACCCCAAGTCCTTTTCTAAATCAGTCACCTCGATATTACTGCCCAACATCGAGTAGTCCGACTTGGGATTGGCGTAGCCATGTGCATCACTTTGCATTTACCCAAGTTAAACGGCATTGCCATTTTTCGGACCACTCTCCTATCCTACCTAGGTCCGCACGCAGTTCCTCGATCGCTTCGGGCGTCTCAACATTGGCCCCAAGCTTGGTGTCATCAGCGAATTTGGCGATCCGACTGACGATGCCACCGTCGATATCATTTATGTAAATGGTAAACAACAGCGGCCCCCAAAACGGAACCCTGAGGAACCCCACTAGTGACGAGGCCCAAACCCGAACTAGCCCCTTTAATTACCACCCTCTGCCGCCTATTCCTCAGCCAGTTTTCAATCCACCTACCTATTTCCCCACCGATACCCAGCGCGCGCACTTTCGCCATTAGCCGGCGGTGAGGTACCTTATCAAAGGCTTTCTGAAAGTCGAGATAAAGTATATCAATCGCCCTACTCTTATCGTACTCACTCAACATGACGTGGAAAAACTCGAGCAAGTTGGTGAGACACGACCTATGCCGTCTAAACCCATGTTTAGAGAGAGAGAGAGAGAGAGAGAGAGAGAAGAGATAGAGAGGAGAGAGAGAGAGAGAGAGAGGAGAGAGAGAGAGAGAGAGAGAGAGAGAGAGAGAGAGAACCATTTTTCTTCTAAGTCAAAGGTTTCATTCTTAATGCCAAGTTATATCTCATCTCATTTTTAATCCTTCGCATTTTATCTGTTATACACGTCATTTCAAGTGTCATTTCACCCTCTTTATATCAATGAAAGTTTGATTTTACAATTACGTTGTGTATACACACACACAGTATATATTGAGTGTGTATATATATATATATATATATATGTTGAGAATGAGGACATGATCCTATAACTGTTTGTTTAGAGACTTTTCTCTTCTTATTCAGACGTCTTACACTCGTGTACTTCACTATACCGTTGGACAACAAAGAAAATGTATTAACTTTCAATATAAATAAAGCTCTCTGGATATTTGGAGCTGTGGTAATATACTGTACGTAAATTTGAAAGAATCGAGCTACACAGACACAGACACAGACATACACACACACACACACACACACACACACACACACACACACACACACACACACACACACGTACATGTGAGCATCTCCGCATAAGCAAGGTATTAACTTTTTTAAATCCTAACCTTTCAGGCTTTCAAATGTTCCGCGCGATGATTCCTCATTTCACGAAGGTCAAGCTTGTTGCCCCTCCTCTACCTAGCGTACCGTATATCTTAAAAACTAATTACTCAAACCTATTTTAACTTAAACCAATCTTAGTGTCATCGAACCGAGAAGGGCGTTGTAAGTGTTTCGAATGCCATTGAGTGCTCGAAGAATGTTTGCTGTTAAGTCATCAGATAGTGAGGTATTCGCTAATCTACCTACCCTAACCAAACCTTGACTAACCTACCTAGCATACCTAATCTAATTAGGAGTAACATATTTTTTCCGACAGTAAAAATAATTCTAGATTTTATATGTAAAATTTTTAATGTTCCCAATAACGAAAAGTGTTAAGTTATGAAAAGAAAAATTTAAAACAACCCAAACATCTGTGAATTATCATACGTGTACTCTCTCTATCTCTATATCTATCTCTCTATATCTATCTCTCTATATCTATCTATCTCACACACACACACACACACACACACAACACACACACACACTTCTATATCTACAACCCATCTTGTCTTGAAATGTCTCTAGATTTTCATATAGTCAAAGCTTTTATAAGATCTGCCCACCTGATGTTTTAAGGAATTGAAATCTGCGGGTTTTCAACCTCGCAATTCCTTTGGGTATGGAAGAAAGTATAGATTCCTTTTTCCTTTTTCTTTTATTGAGCAATTTTCCTCTTGTCCTTGAAGATTTTTTCCTTGTCTGCCTTTAAGCTACTTTGTCCTTTTCAACGAAAAAATCCCTCATAGCTTATGAACGATTGCTGTATTTCACTTTTCTGAAATTGGACATTTTTCATTTTTTTTCGTGTAATTTCAATTTATTACAGTTCGTCATTTTTCTCTGTCGATTTTCATTTGTTTTGAGAGGTAAAAAGAAGGAATATACATTCATATGTAAAATAGGACACTTAACGATAATCCCTTTGGGAGGGGGATTCTGAATAATTAAGTATTTATTCTTTTATATTATGAATAAAGGAATGAAGGTGAACTAGTATAATATTTTATATTAATTAATGGAATTAATCTTATAACTATATGCATACATACTTTACTTTATCTAATAATTCACTTTCCATGGGCCCGAGCACAGTTCTTGAGCTTCGAGATTGAAAATACTCAAACCAGTTTTACACACACACACACACACACACACACACACACAATGATACGAAAGGATTATCACCGGGAATAATATACTTTGGGATCTAGTGTTACCTTTCATAATAAGATTAGGAGTCTACATACAGGTGAGATTCATTTCTCCACTCACGCACCTCGCAAACCTCTTTCATTCCTTCTTCCACATTCATATGAACTCCACGTTTATTCACACATTTACTAATTATGTCCTCTTATTCTGTCCGCGGTCTTCTTTCACTTCTCACACTCATACACTCTCTTATACACCTTTTTATCACATTCCCATCATCATTCATTCTCTACACATGACCATACCAATGTAGTATCCTCTATTCTCATCTCCAATGACTTTTCGCTTCTCATCTTTACCGAACATCCTCATTTCTCGTACGGTCAATCATGTACCAGTCATGCTTCTTCAATTATTCATGTAGCTTGACTACTTTAGCTTTTAACAGCGAACTATCGTGCCAAACAAGTATCTTGCATCATACATCAACTTGGCATCAATACGTCTTCGTGTAAACCTCTTGTTGGGTATCTGCCTCGAGCACTTTCTTCTTTTCTACCACTTCCTTTCTAATTTTGAAAATAAGGAAGCATTTTTACTCTCATTATTTTCAAAAATACCCAAAAATAGCCGAGTGATGCAGTAATCTTTGCTACTTATTAAAGGGTCGATGCTTATTTGACACAAAACTGGATTAAGATGATAACGAATGTTTTATTGCAGTGTATCCTTGTGAATAAGGACTGGTGCCAATATCACATACTTACAGAGGGTTGCCAAAAGTAAATATACATAATAATTGGGGTTGTTTAACCTCTTTCGCAACATCTAAGGTCATATGACGGAGGGAACCTACGCAACACGATTTTAAATATATTCATTCATTAAATCTATTATTATTTATTGACTTTTAATATCAAATCAGAAACTATGAAAAAACCGGAAGTGTCTATTTATTTTTGTCTTTTTGTCAACACTATGTTTTTTTTTTTTTTTTAGTACAGGTGAATTTCGATAATCCGGCATCCTTCGGGCTAAGCAGTTGCCGGATTATGGAATTTTCCATACTTTGGAATGTATATATTTTAATAATTTTAAGAACAGAAAGAACGTGCCAAGAGCGAGCAAAGCATACGACTGTCACAAGTAAGCCTGGCGGGTGCGGGCGAGTCTCACAAACACTGGCAGTGTTGGGTTTTGGAAAAAATTTGCCACAGTAATGAAAATATTAATTTTTTATTTTTTTTAAATTGTGCCGAATTTTGGGATTTGCCGGACTTTGGAATGCCAGATTATTGACGCTAACTGTAATTATAAGTTATTATTGAGTCGTGGAATCAAATCCTATTTTTGTTTGAGATTTTCTCGTTATTTAAAAAATGTATTTAAACAAAGTCTTTAAAATAAATTTGATGTTTTTATTTGTCTCGGAACAAGCAATTATTTTCTCTATGTCCACTGGGCACAAAGCTCAGTATTGAAAAACAAAAACAAGACTTAAGTCAGCTATTGTATGAGAAGTATAGCATATAATATTTCTTGGCATAGTAATCATTATCCATGATCTTTTGGCACAGTTTTTTGAAAGGGGCCAAGAGCCTGGCACCCTTGACAAATATCTCTGCACGAAATAAATCCAGTAAATCCACATTATATTAAAGTTTTGAGCTTTATCACCAAACATTATTAAACTTTGGTTCAACTTCTTTTTTTTATTCCTTTCTGTTGGAAGCAGTTTTGTATCTGAGAAAGATAAAAAACGATATATATTTAGAATCTTTATCAGTAACATTACCAAAACAATAAAGAACAAATGACCTAAAAGTCAGTAAGATAGATAGATAGATAGATAGATAGATAGATAGATAGATAGATAGATAGATCTCAACTTGGGTAAATGCAAGGTGATGCACATTGGCTACGCCAATCCAAAGTCGGACTACTCGATGTTGGGGAGTAATATCGAGGCCACTGATTTGGAAAAGGACTTGGGTGTGCTAAGTAGCAGCGACCTTAAGTTTACCAAACAGTGCGTAGAGGTGGAAAAGAAAGCCCAGAAGTTGTGGGGTTATATGAGGAGGAAATTTCGATTTCCGAACAAGGAGATTGTGCTCTCTCTGTACAATTCTCTGGTTCGGCCGCACCTAGAGTATGCTGTGCAGTTCTGGTCGCCCACCCTCAGGAAAGATATTGAGAGGCTAGAGCGAGTGCAGGCGAGGGCCACAAAGTTAATCCCTTCCGTTAGGCATATGGGCTACAAACGACGCTTACGCGTCCTGAATTTGTTTTCGCTGGAAACTCGGAGGCTGCGCGGTCAACTCATCGAGGTTTTCAAGTTCTTACGCGAGTTCAACAATGTCGATTTTAGAAGTATGTTTAGTTTAAATGATAACCCAACTCGCAACAATGGTTGGAAGTTGGATTTGAAACGGTTTAGGACTAGTGTGTGTGTGTGGAAATTACTTTACGTATAAGATCTGCGACACGTGGAACGGGCTACCTTCAGAAGTTGTGAACAGTTCTTCTGTGGATCTGTTCAAGAAAAGGTTAGATCGAATCTTGCACACTATTTGAGGGTGTATGAATTTTTCTCTGGCACCCGTTGCCATTGTTACCTCCTTGGTATGGGCCGCAAGGCCTTTCGAGGTACTACTTTTCCTTGTAACTCCTTGTAACTCTCTCTCTCTGTTTCACCATATAACAAAACTCAACCAACTGTTCCATGCATGAAACTACTTAACCTCTTCGCGTATAACGTTTCGATTGAAACGGATTTTGTGAAACGTATCTACAAAGATGTAAATTTCTCACTTTAGGATGAAACGTGGATTAGAATTTCTTGTGTTTGACGTGAGGCAGCTTCGAAAAGATTTGTATTTCGAAGTTCTTCGTTACACATGTGTAGAAAAATTGTGCGTGTATATACAGGGTGGGCGGAAAGTAGCTCCCTATTTTGGATTGGTAAAAAAATACGTATATTATCCATTTATTTCAGAAGAAATAATATGAAAAGGTAGGCATACATGGTAGGTTTTCTCTAAAATTCAATGTGGGCTCCAACTCTTTCCACCAGCTTCTGGAGCCGCCCAGGAATGGCGTCCACTGACTTTAGCAGGAACTCCGGCGGGATGGAGGACATGACTTCCCGAATTCGGTCCTCCAGTTCTTCCAATGTCCTCGGTTGGTGCGGTAGACTTCTTCCTTTACCCACCCCCAAAGAAAGAAGTCGCACGGTGTCAAGTCGGGGCTCCTGGCTGGCCATTGATGTGGACCACGACGACCCATCCAACGCCCAGGGAAGTGGGCATCCAGCCACTCACGGACAACAAGAGCGAATTGCGGAGGGGCGCCATCTTGCATAAATATCAGACCGTGCGACTTCTTTCTTTAGGGGTGGGTAAAGGAAGAAGTCTACCGCACCAAACCGAGGACATTGGAAGAACTGGAGGACCGAATTCGGGAAGTCATGTCCTCCATCCCGCCGGAGTTCCTGCTAAAGTCAGTGGATGCCATTCCTGGGCGGCTCCAGAAGCTGGTGGAAAGAGTTGGAGCACACATTGAATTTAGAGAAAACCTACCATGTATGCCTACCTTTTCATATTATTTCTTCTGAAATAAATGGATAATATACGTATTTTTTTACCAATCCAAAATAGGGAGCTACTTTCCGCCCACCCTGTATATATATATTTTTTTTTTTAAAGTTTAAAAATATGTAAAATATTGTAGCGGTTTAATATCACAAAATATAAATAATAATCTACACGTTAAAAGTCAATGATGCGTAAAAATACAACTACGGAAAAAAGTTCGCCTAGAAAAATTCTAAAATATAAAATATTACTAATCACATATGATTGAGTTTTGCCTTTAATATTTTATTATTGTCACCAAAATCAATAAAATATCCGAAATAAAAGAGAATGGTAACAATTAATAATTTTTTATGCTTTTTGAAAACCTTATTTTTTTTCGGCGAACTTTTTTCCCCCCAAAAGAAAATTTTTAAATCCACAATGTGTAAGGTTTTACTTTTTAAAAGGTTCCTTAATATTTATGAATCATTTTAAAAGTTTCCAGTGTTAAAACAGAACGTATTTTTTGGCGTCTCATTTTCCGTCCTGTTTTTTTTTTTTGTTTTTTTTTCAAAAAACTTTTGAGTGAAAATGAATTTGATAACAAAGACCGATGGAAATATTTTTTAGTCACTTTGTTCATCTGTGGAAAGAAGTTCATCGAGAAAATAAAATATATGAAAAAATACTAAAATTTTCGAAAGTGATCAAAAATTCATAAATAGTTTTAAAAAAAATTATGACCAGTAAATAATTGTATTCAACATCCATTTAAAAAAGAAAAAAAAAGGACTTTCTGCATGGCCAATGGTATAAGATTATTTTTCTAGTCATTTAACCAATTATGAAATTTTGCAGATTTTCAAAATTTCAGTAGTTTTTCCACAAAATTGATTTCCTCGACAAACTTTCAAAAATTTAAAAACTCGAAAATTTAAAAACTTTCATAAACCCGTTTTAGAATTAATTTCAATGTTTGTCATTCATAAAAATTTCGCGCATCTGCATTTCTCGCGAAGACGAAAAAGCCTGGAATAGTTAAGTAAAGGTAGTTGACAAACGTAAATAAACATTTTCGGTTTTTCCATAGTTTTTGATTTGATATTAAAAGTCAATAAATAATAATAAAAAAATATATAAAATTAATATATTTAGAGTCGTTTTGCTTTCACTTTTCCATTATGTAAAGTTGACACACATTCTGGTATTTGATTGATGAGCTTTGCCATTTTTGTTCGAGGACAATCATCATGGTGTCTACTTACTTTGGTCAACCCTCAGTAGTATAGGTGAAAACTCATTTTAAGTGAATTTTGAGTTAAACTACTCAATCTTATAATTTGAAATTCATATTTATGATACTTTTAGTAAACAAATCTTGATAATTTTAATGAAAAATAAACTCTTGTTTAAAGAAATTAAAAATGGAGACTAGTGTAAATTTAAAATTTTTAAATTTTTTTCATAGTTGTACTTTTTCATTTGTACAAATTAATAATATACATCGACACATTTTTCTTACGAAAGAAGACTTTTAGACACGCATGTTTCGAAAAGTTACAAAATAACTTTTCGAAAACTGTACAAAAAGTGTACAGTTACGAATCACTGACAGCCGGCGATAATTTATAGTCCAATATGTTGATAGGACCGAAAACATTTTCCATCGAAGCAAGTTATACGCCCATAATTTCTACAAAAATATTGAGAATACGGTGAACAAAATTTATTCCTGAATTCCAAACGTAAAGTTTCGGAAAAAAGTTCGTCTAGAAAAATTAAATTTGTAAAAAAAAGGTATAAAAAATTATCAATTATTAATTATTAATTATTAATAATTATGTTTCGTTTTAGAATTTTTATTACTGTCACCAAAATAAGGAATAAAACAAAGAAAAATAGGGTATTACCAATAAGTAATTTTTGATGGTTTTTAGAAATTTTACGTTTCTTGGCGAACTTTTTTTCCGAAATCGTGTACAGTAGAAATCAACTCCAATAAATTAGGGAAAATATAGTAAAAATAATTTTCGTTCATATTTGAGTGTTCACCGGACAGTTATCGAACCTCTGTCCACCCTAAAAGCGTCCTGCATCAAAAGTGTTTTAAGATTTTAAGATACTTTTGCTCTAAATATGTCGTTGTGAAAATGGTCTATAAAAGGTGCATTTTATTTAACTGCGAAGTATACAAGGTTAATAGCTGTGCTTAAATGAGAAAATGAAATAGGGTGTTTCAGTCCATTGATTTTGTTGCGTAATTTTGGAACATACCAAATTATTTACTTAATGGGGGGAGCGTACCCCTGAACGACACTTTTATTTTCTAGCCGGTTTTAATGGAATTTACAGTGTACTTAGAACTTAGGGTGGGTGGGAAAACTAGGGTATAACTCCTGAACAAAAACTCATTTCTGCTCACTATTTTTTTATGGCATTATATTATTTTTTCAGTCCAAAATTCAATAAATTCTATCACAAATTTTTGATTTATTAACTTTTGTTCCTCCAAAAATGTTTGAGGAATGAAGCATGTAAACTTTTTGGCACGTTTCACCTCGTTTCCCGGATCCAAAAACTGGTATACGTTTATCGTTTTTATAATTATCAAGCATTTAAATGTTTGTTTTACAGTAACACTGCAAAGGGGATTCTCCCCACCACCTCCCAAAATTGGATTTATTGCGGTAGACTGCACCAACCGACTTGGTCGCGCCGAATTTGAAGCAAGAGTTTTAAGCCTTTTTTAATATAATCAAACTCGATTAAATACAGTTATTGGATGTTTTACGGGGGTTTTAGAGTCCTTACGAATATTTAATACAATTAGTTGGCTACACGTAGCTTATAAAGCCTACAAAATCTTTACAGAAAATGGAGTCAGGAACTGCAATTCAATTTAGACTTTTTTGCATGTTTAATTTACTATAAAACACTATCTAATATTTCTTTATACTAAATTTGCACTAAATAACAAAAATATTATATCCGAAATAACTATTCAAAATCACAAATATAACTTTTACATACGTATTACCTGCCGATAGATCTACAACTCTTTGTTCTTCTTCAAATAATGACAACTAAATGTTTGGTACGGTTGTGTTTGGTTGTATCATTGTAGATTATCCATATATCATCGAAATAAATTAGTTTTTAAAAACAAATCTACGGAATAATATAGCCGACATTCAGAATTATCGGTCAAAATAATGACAAAAATGACAGCAAAATCAAATTTTAGTTTTTGTTTTTTCCGTTATCTTAGAATGTTTCACCCGGATATTAGATTTCCAAGACAATTTCTTTGATCACACGATTGAATGTCAGTTTGCGTGACTATATTTTCCTTAATTTCACTAAATTTTAAGCAAATACATAAAAACTAATTACAAATCCAACATCTACAGAAAATCTTGCATTAAAAAAAATTGAAAAAAAAAAAGTATTTTCTAAAAAATGGACCTCAAATGGGACCTCCTCCTCATCCCCCACTCGCCCCACCCCTATTAAAATAAAAATTCACAAACCAAAATTTGCGTCGACCAACTTTGAATTGTAAAAACTTGGCAAAAAAAAAAATAAAATAAAAAAATAAATGATTTCTTATGAAAAAATAATGGTTCGCGAGCATTTTATATGAATTTAGTTCAAAATTTATTCTGGTAAAGTCCTTGAACTTTAAATAAAGCCATTAGAAACTTAATGCAGAAGTGTAAAATATTCAAGAAACACTTTTAGTGACGTCCTCGCTTTTTTGTTTTCATATTACGGCCAATTTCAAAAACTTATTTTCACGCAAAATTTCGTACGAAACGAATAAAAGATAAATTTAATCTTATTAAATAATGTTTAAAACTTTCTCCTTCGTACAACGAATATTGTCGTAAAAATAAAGTTTAAAAAAAATACGTGGACGTTGTAACAAAGTATTGTTTCATTATACTACATTTTAGCGTGATATAATCATTTAATAGATAGGGTGGACCAAAAATTATGTAGCATCATTTAATAGATAGGGTGGACCAAAAATTATGTAGCAAATTACGAGCGCGCCTACCGTAAAATAGAAAACTCCTTTAACTAGGTCATTTTGGGCCACGCTCTCTCTCTCTCTCCATATATATATATACACAAACCCCTTTTATGACGGATGTGGAAGAATATAAACCCGGTTCCAATGTTTACATTTGAAAGAAATATATTATTCTTATGAAATTCGTTGAATCGAGAAAATTTTCAGGTTTGGCGAGGTTTTGAAAGCAACTGAAATTCTGGGGAACTTATTTTCTCACCGTGAAAGGGAGTAATTGGCTATTAAAACTTTGGGATATAACTGGAATATATATGATGAGAAACCCTGTATACTGACACACACACACATATATATATATATATATATAATATATATATATATATATATATATATTATATATATATATATATATATATATATATATATATACATGCACTTAAGCTAAGATGAATCGAGAATATAATCTGGAGGAACAAAAGGAAGAAATTTAATTCATTTCCTCGGCTGTATATTGAACATTTCATAATACCTCAAATCACCTTGGTGAAATACCTCATTCCGAGATGGCTCAACAGATTGCCTCAGTTTACCTGTTTGAAGATATAAATGAGGGAATTGAGATGGCGCGCTGATTAGGATACTGTACAAAACTTGAAAACTGACTTCTCGATTATTTTAGAGAGAGAGAGAAAAAAAATGTTCGCTGTGATAACGAAATTACCGCTTAATTATCACGGATAATTTCGAACGGTTATGAAATTTTTTGGAACACCTGGTTACTATATTTTCGCTTGTTAGTTCGTTATTAATAACTTTTAATCAATGATTAATTCAAATTAATTTTAATAAGTTTTAATAGGTTTTAATTAATTTTAAGTTGTAATAGGTTAGGCATAAATTTTAATAAGTTAATCAATTTTAAGTTTTAATGGAATTTAATTAGTTTTAGTAAATTATAGTCAGTTTTAATCTGTTTTAATGGACTATAAAACAATTTTAATCAGTTAATCAATTTTAATATGTTTTAATCCGTTAACTTTAGTCAGTAAACCAATTTAATACATTTAAATAAATTATAACCAGTTCTAATCCGCTACAGACAAATTTTAATCAGTCAATCATTTAATTAAATTAATAAATTTAATAATTTAACATACACACATTCGTACCCACTTGACAACCATAACCTCTGAATAAACTAGAATTTTTATTTTATACAAGGAGGAGGGGCCAAGAGCGAATGCATTGTGTAAAGAAGAAGAAGGAGAGAGGAAGAGAACCAAAATCCTGTCTCTTATTCCCTTAGAATTATCTCTTAAATCTGCAATATAAAAATAGGTATTAGATTTGGTACTTTTTAGCATATTTGGCGACTCAATTTACTTTACACTTCGTGATGGCTTAACAGTTACCGTAAATGGATTAATAAGAAAAGGTGAATTATGAAAATTTGAACCATTTATCACAGGTAAATTTAGCTTAGGTTTATTTTAAACATTTTACAAAGAGAAATAAGTATCTTAGTATGGTAATATATTCAATTTATTCTTTACGTAGAGGACAATAATGATATACACTAAAAAAATGGTAAAGCAGTTTTGCAAATTTACATATAAATGTATGATACTATGGGATATGAGCACTGAGTAATTGAATATACATGGTGACCCCGAGATAAATAGTCCCAGTGAGTTTTGTTGAAAGAAATAATAGGCTACTTTATCTTGGCCCACCCTGTATAATCTTGGTTAACCTTGGTTTTTGCTGCCGCCTGATTTGTTCATTCTGACGAAGGTCAAGTTTGTTACTATACCTTAGACTACAGTTTAACGTGGAATCCGAACCACGCCCCACCACGGGCGGTTAGAAATTACAAAGTCCTCGCCCGGACTCGATCTCACGACCTTTCGATCACCAATCCAGCGTCTTGTCTTAACCACTAGACTACCTGGATACCCACTTATTACTATATATATATATATATACACTGTAGAGCGCGAAATGGGGTAGTGGTAAATGCCTGTAGTGTTATAGATTGTTATGTAGTGTTATACGGATTGCAGCCGTATTATACGAATATTAAACAAAATATACTTTAGGCTACATTTAAAGTTAAAAAAATAAAATAAATCTACCCTTTTAACGGCCTGAGGACTCCTGTAAGGCATGAATTAAATCGTCTGGCATTAATTAACCAGAATAAAGTCACAACACAGAGTGCCAACGCGGTAGTTATAAGGTGAATGAAAGCTTTTAAATAAGTTATTGAGTTACCAGCAATATAACGAAAGTTGCGCGATAGTGCAGACAGTTAGGCAATAGTTTGGGTGTTTTGCGACCTTTCATGTATGCATGGTAGATCGAACTTTGTCTGAACGCAAAGGAAGCTCAATTCCAGTTCGTTTCGCTTCGACAAATGCCATCGACAAAACCGTAAAATTGATCCTATTTGCATCTTAACATCCTCCGAGCGCCTTCGAATCTTCATGATCTGTCATTCTCCAAGATTAACAAATAGTAATGGAAGCGAGGTTTTGTATAAATAAAACCAAATAAATAAATAAATAAAAAGGTGAATAACAGTAAAATGCTAAAAAATAAAATAATAAATTAATGGTTAAAAAACGCAAAAAATAAAAAAATAAAAAATTAGGTAAATAAATAATTAATAAAAATAGAACAATTAAAAATAATGAAATATAATTACGTAATTAATAAATAAATAAGAATAATAAAAAAAATAAAAGTAAGATAAGAAATAAATAAAAAATAAAATAAAAATACAGACGCAAATATTGAAATATGAATATTAAATTGAAAAACAAATATGTCAATAAATGTAAATAAATAACTCAAAAAGAATTAATATAAAATAAAAACAATTAATAAATAATACGATACGAATAATTAATCAATTAATAAATGAAATAATAAGTAAATAAATAAAAAGGAAATATTTAGTTATTAACATTTATTAACATTTATGAATATTTATAAACATTTATCAACATTCAATAAGGCGAACTGCAATAATAATCCGACTATATAAAGTAGGTTTGTTGAAGTCATATTTTGTCGTAGTATAGATTAGTTAATTTAACTCAAGATGCGTTACATTATATTTAGATTAGTTAGTTTAACTTAGGTAAAAATGGTTTAGTTAGATTAGTTTAACTTAAGATGCGTTAGATATATTTAGATTAGTTAATTTAAGATGCGTTAGATTAGACTTAGATTAGTTAGTTTAACTTAGGTGAAACTGCATTGGATAGTTGCGTTAGCTATTAGCTTAACTTAGGTTGGATCCATCAAATTAGGATTAGACTTTAGTTAACTGTAGTTTAGATGTATTAGGTTAGGTTTGGGTTATTTAAGAGAAAACCGTAATAAACGCTGGGATCTAGTGCTTGGAAGCTACGAGTAAAAACAATCCAAAAGTGTTCCGACCCGGGCACACGAGAAAATAGAACTCTTGGATTGTGGATTGATTAATTGTAGCTTCCAAGCATTTTCTCTTAACATTGTATGCTGTGAAAGGACAACTTTAACATTGCTTAGTCAAGACTGTCAAACGAATAACTCTTTACATTGCAATGAAAATACGACATTTGCAATATATTATATATCTATATATATATAATATATATATATATAATATAATGGCTTATGGAAGTGCGTGATTCCTTAATTGATTGTAAGACAAAAAAAATGAAAAATCACAATAAAAATGCACAAAACAATTTGACCATTAGGCCTACCCGTTAGGAGGTTTTTTTTAGTAGTACCATATACTGAAACTCAAAGATATATTCGAAATATTGTACAGATGTCCTAATTTACATTCAGAAACATCAAAAATATTGCCTTTGATAAATTGATAGAGTCACGATAAATCAACACTGAAATACATTTACTATTTTCAAAGCAAACTATATCTTCTCTTTAGTATAGCGGGAAGGTTTCATGCATGTTCGTATAGACTAGTGAATGATAGAAATTAGGGATAATCTATCCAATGAATTGAAAGCACTTAATATCCATTCATTTTTCTTTTTAAAAAAATAAGTGAAATGTAATCAATTTTAATGTTATATTAAACGAGTTTTCAGAAAATTATTAGAACTGTCAAAATTTTGTTATTAAAATGATCATATCTTTCAAATAATTGAAGGTGTTTTGGGAGTTACTACAGCTGCTCTCTCTCTCTCTCTCTCTCTCTCTCCTCTCTCTCTCTCTCTCTCTCTCTCTCTCTCTCTGATGAATCAGAGGGTACGAAGTGACAAAAAGTTTGAGAACCCCTTTTTTAAAATCTTGATGTCTTAAATTTAATAATTAAATTTAAATTAGTATTAAGTGAGAGTCTTGTTCCATTTTTTATTAGGGGGAATTGCGATGGAACATCAAATGTTAATTTTAAGTTTTTAACTGAACAACTACGTAAAAATTTATGCAATAAAATAATAATTAATAAACGAACTCATACTGTAGATATAAAGAATGAAAGATACAGATACTATCTACTATCTTTATATCTAAATATATTTATAGATGTCTCTATCAATTACTATAGATCTATCTTCTATATATCAATATATAGATTATATATATATATATATCTATCGATCTACCTATATTTATCTTTCTAGATGTATCTTCAGATTTATCAATCTCTTATCTGCTGTATCTCTATTTATGCATCTCTATCTGTATACCTCCATTTATTGTACTTTTTTATGGTATTTATCTCCTGCCAATAAAGTTCCTTATCATTATCATTGTCCGTCTATCTGTCTGTCACACACAAATACACACACACACATATTTTAGCTATTTTATTGTCAATATTGTTCACGAATTCATTACCATTCTGTATTGTCTGTTTTACCATGAATATCTAAGTACGAGAGAGTGGAATGGCGCCACGAATTTAACTTACAATTTGCGTAAATGAATGGTAAGAAATAGCAGCTGTTTCAATTATTTATTGTACACATAATGATGTTTGTTATTTTCTGTCCACTCAATGGTATTCCCATTTCCATTCGTGGTTCACAAATGAGAATGTACGAAAGTGAAAAAATCCAAATTTGAGAAAAGCGTTTCTTGATTTGGGAAACTGTCACTACATTCTCACGCGCGGTAAATGGCGCTGTGGGAGTGTTTAATATTTACTAACTTATTTTAACCAATCATAACCTAACCTAACTTATCGTATCCCAACCAATCATAACCTAACCTAACTTATCGTATCCCAACCAATCATAACCTAACTTATCGTATCCCAACCAATCATAACCTAACCTAACTTATCGTATCCCAACCACTCCTAACCTAACCAAAGTAGGAAAAGTCGTGAATGAAAATGAGTGACACGAATTGGGAATAGACCGATTTCAAAATGTCTCTTCTGACATTCTTACTTCCTCATTTTTCCATTCTTAGTCACGGAATCAAATAGGAATGACTGTCAGCGAGAGTAAACCAATGATGTAACTACAAAACTTATTACATTCTACTGTAAAGTTTGCTACACTTTACGTCGAAGTCCAATATATAAAATCGAACTCGGATAAATATTCAATTTCGGAGGACTTCAAAATTATATCTGATACTCAATACAAAAAAAATTTTCAAAAAAAAATTCTGGCTTTCAAAATGGAATAAAATGTACTTGCATGTATGTTTTATAAATAATTCAATTCCATTTGATTCGATTCAATTTACTTCCATTGAATTATATCAATATATGTATTTTATCTTCAGCATATACAGTGTATATATATATATATATATATATATATATATATATATATATATATATACATATTACGCAGTGACTTTTGGATCACACTGTATAATGTAAATATATAAAGCTCTATTATTGGAAATTCTCTATGAAAAATAATTATTAAATACTCTAATAAAGAGAGATAATAACCCTCTCTATAAATCTGTAAAATCGTCTGGCGTAAACCAGAATATATATATATATATAATATATATATATATATATATGTGTGTGTGTGTGTGTGTGTGTGTGTAAAATGTTAAATAACAATGAATTACAATATAAAAAATAAATAAAAATTGTATATTGAAGTAATTTCAAATCCATCTTAATTATTTTTATTAGGCTAATTAAACTCTCAGTGCATAATTAAATGTATCGTTAAACATGATAATGACGTTAATTATCATAGTTTAACCTTTGGTAACATGCAAAAAAAAAAAAAATATTTCATTTCGTTCTTAATTTACGTAACTTCTTGTAAGTCAACAAACATTTGTTTTTCTTTATAGTTCCTCGTGTGTGTGTGTGTGTGTGTGTGTGTGTGTGTGTGTGTGTGTGTGTGTGTGTAACCACTAACACTATAGCACTTTCTAAAGTTATATAATTAAGCAATGTACGAAAGCTTACTAAATCCCTAAGTCGGTAAACTGGTTATAATAGGCAGGAAATAGGCCCTAATTCGCAACTTCGTGGAATATATTTCCGAAAGGTTAAATTAATCAATGGTATTATTTAATTATATAGTTAAATTCATGAATAAGAAACATTAAATTGATTACATTGTTAATTATTATTATTATTATTATTATAAAATACAAATATGAAGAAATAGGAAGTTTTCTATTTTTTTCCAAGAATGAAATGTTGCTAACAATTTTTTTTAGTTTTTCAACCATAAGGTCAAAAATGGCGACTGCATAAAAATAGTTACATTTTATAGCTTTGAAGGGGAGTGGAGAAATTAGGCGTGGAAACAACTGAGATTTTTTTTTTCTTTTTGTAACTCTTTTATGTAAAGAATAAGCTAGGCCTATTTGAAGGGCCAGTACTGTCCATTGTCTATCAACGTCCACTCAACTGAAGAAAGAAGAAACAACGTTTTACAACTACTGGATGTTGTACGTATTAGAAAAAGCACTTCATGGGAGGGTGGTTCCAAAGAGTAGTAGTTCGGGGTATGGGAGAGTTGCAGAATTTTTGTTGGGACAAATCTAAATATTTAGCGAACAGTCTACTCCTGTGTTTAGCATCAATGAAAAATCTAGAAATTAATCATATAGAAAGTTGGGACAAACTTATGTTCAGCGAAATATTTACAGTAGATCAGTAGTTCCCAACCTTTTTGAGGCGACAGCCCACTAGAGCCGATTCGAATAACTCATGGCCCACCTCCCATATTGCTAAATTGGTATCATGTTTACATAAGGCTTGATAAGTAAATTTTTTTATTAACATTTATTAACATACTGCTAAAAGACAAGCAAGTGGGCCATGGCCACCGTTTGGGAACCAGTGATTTAGATGACGTCATTAGATGTCAAATTTTAATTTGCATACACAGTTGAGGAAATTAATTTAGTACTTTTGTTTTTCAAAAAAATATTCCCAAAATTACAAATTAGGAACCTAACTTTTAAAATAATTTCTTTGTTGGAGACGTTCAAGTTTCGAAAATAAAAAACAAAATAATAATTTTTAGAACCTTTTTGAAAAGCCATGTTGACCTGTCACTGCGAACTTGACCTTCGTCTACAGTCTATGAAAATAATTTTCTTTCCTGTCCAAATGTCACCATTTCTGTCAAGTTTTATTCCAAATTGTCCTCTCGTGGTTTATGAATGAGCGAAATGATGAATCTTTAATATTTATATTACATTGCACTAAACTCTGACCCGTTATTGCGCGCGCACGCACGCACGTACACACACCCTCCCAAAAAATTCATATTGTATTGGTACCAACTTTCAACTACTACTGGAAGTGTAATGATAGTTTTGTTGGAACGACTTCAAGTTTTCTTATCAAAGATTACATACAATTTGAATTCAGACCAAGGTAGTCTTCAAACTTTAAATGTAATTACTCATATATATATATATATATATATTTTGCTGCAGGTAAATTTGTGCTGCCTTGGAAGGAAAAACAAACTTGAGGCGCATCTTGCTCCTGAAGAATCATACACCAGGACCAATAATAACTCGGGGGGTATCTGCAGTACAAAGTAACGAAAATTGTAATAAACTGAATACGGATAGGGATGTTCTTTGAACTAGACTAACATAGAGCATTGTTGTTTTCAGTGTGATGAACCACGTACGAAAGCCTCGTCAGTACTTTGATCCCCACCCTAATTGCTTGGCAATGCTGCTGCGAGCTGCTCGTACCCCGAAATGGGCGTATAGGTTGAATGGTGGTGCTCTGTGTAAAAAGATGTTTAACTCTTTCTACTTCCACTTCCACTTAAACGATGTATATGTGCTCAAGTGCTCTAACCGCGCTATTAAGGTGAAAAGAAAGAAAATGGATATTTGAGTGAGGAAAATGTAAGCCAGTTGGGCACGAACCCGCGTTGCAAAGTTTCAGAAGCAGCGCTCTTAACAACGACATAAAAGTGTTTATATATTTGTAAAGCGAAGGAAAAGAAGGATACATGGTCAAACAACGTAAATATTGGCATCGCTCGAACGGATCTTTTTCGGAGTCCGGGAAAGTGCGGTCTGTAAGAGCCTGATTCAAACTACGGCACTTGGGTTCGAGTTCCAGTTCCAGTTTCCCAGTTTAATTTTCCACTTCAATTCCCATTTCCAGTGATCCTGGTAGTCTCTGAGTTCGCTCCCGGCTTCTGGTGTTGGGTTGAGTTGGGCTGGCCACTCACTCTATTCATACTCGGGTTCAGGTGACTCTTGGGGGTTACACTCATCCCCATACTGTAGGAAAAATGAGTTCAGGAGGTTGCCTGGCTTTTAATCCCATTTCCTTTCGTAACATATTTGGCTATTAGGTACGTAAGGTAATTCTGTCAGTAATAAGAGAGACAAATCAACGTAAAAAAAAAATATTAACCCCATCTAATGACGTCGAGTTCTGTGTCCTCAAGGTACTAAAATGAAAATCTCTTCTTATAAAAATAAAAAAATTGATTTTTAAAAGTTTTTCAGGCAAAAAAAAAATGGAGAAAAAAAATCGAAAAATTTCATCAAAATGAAAACGTGAACACTGAAGATTACTGTTTTTTTTGGTATTTTCTTTTCTAGAGAAATCCCAACAAACTTTTAAAACTCATCACTATTTTCCTCACTGGAATTTTAATGGAAGAAAAACATTTATTACGAAATGAAGTCAAAATATTGTGCTAAAATAAGGGAGGAAAAAACAAAAACAACAAAAACATTTCGTACAAAATATGTATTGGTTTGCCAAAATGATTTTTTTGAGTTTATATTAAATGGGAAATATCCCTCATTTTCGATATTTTTGGAAAATTCTTTTTTCGCGCGATTTTCGCATTATTTCCTGCATAACATCTGTTTTATGTCTCTTCCCAACAGGATATATTATATATATATATATATATATATATATATATATATATATATATATATATACAAACTCAGAATGGTTCCCTGAGAACATTATATGTTAAACACAGACCGTGCATGGAACAAGGAACTCTTCTGGGAAAATTAAATCCACTATAGTCCGAATAAGTAATGGTAAATGACAAATACCATAGTTTTTTTCCTTTTTCATGATTTTAGCCCGACGTGGGCAACGGGTCTCTCGCAAAGAGATCCCATAAATATAGCTTCCCTCACCAGCTATCTGCAAAGCAGACAGGATCCAGCTTTGGGACGTGGATCTAGGGTTTAAAGCAAACCTAGATCCCTACACTCAGAACCTCTATATAAGTAAAAGACTCGTTGCATTCACGTCGTGTTGAATAAATCAAAGAAAAAGGGGGTAACTATTGTATTTTTAGCCAAAAAAACCAAAACTTAAACCTCAACCGGGACATTGAGCGTCCACTTTTCAAGGCACGAAACACGTCCGTTTAGTATACACAAACTCAGAATGGTTCCCTGAGAACATTATATGTTAAACACAGACCGTGTTAAGTTTTGGTTTTTTTGGCTAAAAATACAATAGTTACCCCCTTTTTCTTTGATTTATTCAACACGACGTGAATGCAACGAGTCTTTTACTTATATAGAGGTTCTGAGTGTAGGGATCTAGGTTTGCTTTAAACCTAGATCCACGTCCCAAAGCTGGATCCTGTCTGCTTTGCAGATAGCTGGTGAGGGAAGCTATATTTATGGGATCTCTTTGCGAGAGACCCGTTGCCCACGTCGGGCTAAAATCATGAAAAAGGAAAAAAACTATGGTATTTGTCATTTACCATTACTTATTCGGACTATAGTGGATTTAATTTTCCCAGAAGAGTTCCTTGTTCCATGCACGGTCTGTGTTTAACATATATATATATATATACAGGGTGTCCCAGAAGTCTGTACTCATAGGCAGTATTCACTTTTTACTTTTATTTTAACAGTTGTTCAAATTGTTGCCTGCCATGAATTTGCATACACATCAATTCTTGCGCGTCGTACGCTTATCTCAATTAAATTAATAAGTTAAACAAATTAATAAACTGAATTATTAATAAATAACCCTAATGACATATGAGTCCAGTCTTCTAAGACACCCTGTATGTGTGTGTATGTGTGTGTATATATATATACAGGGTGGGCCGTAAGTTTCCATACATAGGAAAATTTAAACGTTTGTTTTTATGTTTCAGATACCCTAAGAATATGCGTTTGTAAGATCTTGTTTACTGATGAAGCAAATTTTTACGTCAATGGAGAGGTTAATCGGCAAAACATACGTTATTGGAGTAATGCTAACCCTAACTGGCTGAGTCCGACGAAGATGCAAGGTGCCGGTAAAGTGATGGTGTGGGCCGGGATATGGGGTGACAGAATTATTGGACCAATTTTTGTCAGTGGAAATCTTAATGCCGAAAGGTATCTTAACATGTTGCAAGAAGAGATTTTCCCATCCCTGCTAAACGAGGAAGGTAACTTCCCAGTTTACTTCCAGCAAGATGGAGCTCCACCTCATTATGGTCTTCACGTGCGTCGGTATTTGGATCAGCAGCAGCAGTTTCCGGATGCTTGGATTGGTCGGCGTGGTCCTGTGGAGTGGCCTCCCAGATCCCCAGATCTCACCCCCCTTGATTTCTATCTTTGGGGGCACTTGAAGGCCATGGTGTATCAGGAAAAGATACGAGACATAAATCATCTAAAGGAACGTATCACCAACGCCATTACAAGCATAACGTCAACTGTGCTAATGCGTGTTCATCAACAGTGGGGAACACGTATTGAAATGTGTTTTCAAACAATGGCAACCATGTAGAGCATATTATATAAATAAAATGGTTGTCCATAACAAAATGTTTATTTTTCCTATGTATGGAAACTTACGGCCCACCCTGTGTATATATATATATATATATATATATATATATATATATATATATATATATTCACAACGCGATAAAAAATTATTTGCTAAAACCATAAAATTTAACCATAAAATTAACAACCTTTAATTTAATTGTTAATTAACGTTTAATTTAATGGTTAATTAACGTTTAATTTAACCATAAAATTTAACCACAAAAATTAGCATGTTATATTGGAATCATCGCGTGGTTGAATCAACCATTCGCAAGATAAATATGATAGTTGTAACCACGCAGTTTGGTTGGAAAGTGAAAAAACAATGAGGTACATGGATTAGAACCTACTGTAGGACCTAATGAGACTCGAACCTGCGTCGCATGGTTTCAGAGTAAGTTTTCTACATCGGTCACACCATATAACCAGAGCCCCCCCTCCCAACACACACCTCCAAAAGTTCGTTCCTTTCCATGTTATTTAGGTACAAATGCGTTTTAAGAGCAGTAACCGCATATAGTTTGTTTTTTGGTTGGTTTTTTTTTTTTGTTGTTGTTGTTGTAGCTAATATGGCAATAGTTTCACCACGATTCTTTTCCCTTTCCCTTTGAACATCTCTCTCTCTCTCTCTCTCTCTCTCATATCTCCATTGTTTTGTTCATCTCTGCATGACCAATTGGAAGGACTTTTTTTTCATTTTAGGAGAGTGGCGGAAAGGAAGGGGGTGGGGAGTGTTACACAAATTTATGCACGAGCAATTTCAAAAATTTTTTTTTACATTCATTGTCTCTCTCTCTCTCTCTTTCATTTTCTTCCCCTCTTTCCCTCTTGCTTTCTTTTCTTTTTTCTTTTTTTGAATTGGGAGGGGTTCGAAGTTAAAACTTTCGGTATGTCATAACTGTTTCGAACCTAATATGCATATTATTATTGTTAATAATATTATTATTATTATTATTATTCGTCAAATGCTCCCAAACAAAATATTAGCTTCCCAAAGCCAACAACATTTCGACACAAGACAATCAAACAAAATTAAATCGAATCACAAAACCAAATTACACACACACACATACGCACACTAGACTATGCAGCTAGATCTTTATGCTCTGCTGAATCCACCCTCTGGAACAATCTCAATTGAGAGACAAAATAATCTAACAGACTAAAAAACTTTCCAGAAAAACACTGAAAGATGAGTACATCAAATCATACAAACCCAAAATATCTCTATTCCTCACCTAATCCATTCCAGCCTCCTCCTCCCGTTCTCTACACATGAATTAAATAAAGATAAATAATTTTATCCCTGTATTGTCACAGATTTCTTGCACAATTTCAAAGTCATTATTGCACATCTTTATATATTTATAGCAAAAAGGCTTGTTTTATCCTAGTTCAAATGTGTATATACAGTAGGGTGTGTCAGTTTCAGTAAAGTCAGCAATTTAAAAACTACTAATGCTCAAATGATGTCATATTATCTAGCAAACTTAGAAATAACTTTAGTGTTGTTTAAAAAAGCCATTTACCTACTTATATTTTACCATAAAGGTGTGAAATATAACCTAAATATGACTGTAGCATCGTATATCAATGTGCCATTGATATGTGTGGTCAACTTTGGTTATTTTTGGTGTGCAGTATGGTTTCTAAGTTTCACATAGTGACAAATGCTGGAGTTTTGATTGTGAATGCGTGTGTTTTCCCTCCTTTTTGACAATTTTGATTACTTCGTAATGTAAATATTGTGTAATTCAAATTATTCGAAATGTTATGTGTAACCCAAACTTTCTTTATATTTTGATATGATAGATATATGAAATTGTCATTACTTTGAATAATTAAGTCTTGTACCTATAACAACACAACCTTTTATCGAGATTATACTGTAGGAAGATATTAAGAATTTCAATTAACTTAATTTTATGTAATAATAATCAGTAGGCCTATCCAAATTTCAATGACATTTCTTTTGTTCACAGGTCCACAGGATGAGTCAGAAAGAAATCAGAACCCGAAGCAAATCAAGTTGTTACCTAAGTCATTTGGTGGGGACTGGGAGGGAACTTCCCCCTGCTGAGCTGCCCACAGCCAGAGATCTGCTGAGGTATGGTTTGTTGAGGAGAGAGACGAGTGAGGAAGACGAGGAATTACCCAGTTAATGACCTGATTAACAACGGCATTGTTCCAGGGCTACTGGCTCGGTGGAGAAAGTCCAACGCTCTACTGTATTCACGGGACCTGTAATCAACACTGAGGTCAGGATCATGGCTAAAGTGAAGGCACTGTGGGATGAGGCAGTGAAGGTGTCCATTGGCAATGTGAAGCTAGAGGTCAAAGATAGGTTCATGATGAAACTGGACAAATTGGTGGACACCCTGAGCTGTCACTGTGTGATCAGGAGCTGCAGTGAGCTTGGGTGCAACCCTGTCTGCAACAGTGGGGTTCACATTGACTGCAGCTGCAGGAGCGAGCAGAAGATACCAGTGCAGGAGTTTGCCTTCATTAAGTCAGAGAGAAAAGGTGGACAGTGTGGGGGCACACCAGATGGGTCTAGCTGATCACCCTGAGACCAGGAGACAGGAAGCAGTGCTGCAGTGACAGGAGCAGAGAAGGAAGGCCGAGTAGAAGAGAAGGAGGAAGGCAGAGGAGTCAGCCAAGAAAGAGGAAGAGTTGAGGGAGGAGTCACTGCTGGAGATGGAGTTGGAGGAGACTGGAGATATACTGGAGGAGGCAGGGAGGAGAGAGGAGGACGAAGACTTCATACCAGAGGGTGCGACAACTTTTTCCTTGCCTGTGGCTGAGAAGAAGAAATACAACACTGAAGATATCACCAACATAGCTCTGGCTAGCTTGAGACATCACAATGGGCTGAGAGAGACTGCAGAGATTGCCACTGCTGCCTGAATTGATGCTGGTCTTATCACAGAGTTTGACACAGCACTGGTGATTGACCACAACAAGGTGAGAAGGGCTCAGGAGAGACTGACTAAGGAGCTGGTCAAGAAGCTTGATGAAGAGATTAGAGAAAATGGCATCACCTGTATCTTCTTTGATGGGAAAAGAGATGACACCAAAGTGATGATGGAAGCTGAGGGCAGTTTCCTGGCCTCATTAAGGAAGAACACTACACAGTGTGCAATGAACCAGGTGGGAAATATTTGTGGCATTTTGTACCAGAGGAAGCTGCAGAGGAGAGAAGTCATGCTGAGGTCATTGCTGATCATCTGGTGAACTGGCTAAGAGAGAGAGGAGTAGACCAGACCCTTTTGGCCATAGGAGGTGACAGTATTAATGTGAATACTGGCTGGGAGGGAGGAGTATGCATTATGTGGAGGCCAAGCTTAGCAGGAAGTTGGTGTGGATTGTCTGTGACTTGCACACTGGGAGCTGAGTCTCAGACACCTGGTGACTGCACTGGATGGCAAGACATTGAGCAACAACAACTGGTCTGAGCCCCTAGGGAAGATGTTAGACACTGCCACTAAGCTGGAGATCAACCCAAACTTCACGAGGATCACTGTTGGTCCTCCTCTACCCCATCTCAGTCAGGAGGTAGTCAAGGACCTCAGCACAGACGAATCATATGGCTACAGAATCATCACTGCCATCAGATCGGGAAAGGTACCTCAGAGTCTAGCTCTCCTGGAGATTGTGCCAGTCTGTCACAGTAGGTGGGTCACCACAGCTCTAAGATTCTGCAGATTGTGGATTTCCAAACATGGGCTGAAGGTAGGAACCTGAAGAATCTGAGGATAACTGTGGAATTCATAGTGAGAGTCTACATGCCAAACTGGTCAACATCAAGTTAAATCACAGCTGGATGGAGAGTCCCAGGCATGTACTGTACCAGCTGGAGCTGCTCAGAAGTCAGGAAGCGGAGATGATAGGAATAGTGATGCCTACAGTGAAGAGATCAGCCTGGTGTGCACACTCTGAGGCTGTGCTCCAGGCCATGCTGTGCAGTGAGGTGGAGGAGGAGAGGAGGGAGGCAGTGAAGAGGATACTGGAAATCAGAGGTGAAGGGGATGAGGACACACAAGTAGGAGACTGCAGTGTCAAGCCCAGGAAGACTCCTGACATCAACCCAGATGCCACCAAACTCTCAGAGCTTATTGACTGGAACTCTGGCGTGACTGAGCCTCCTCTGACCTGCTCCCTCACCACTGCTGCAATCAAGGAGTTTTCTGGATAGACCAATGGAAGTTCCTGCATGGCCCTCACACACACAATCAGTAGAGAGGTGTGTAAGGATGACAACTGAAGCAGCACAACATGTTTACTCACAAGAGAGGAGGGAGGCGTACATCAGTGGCCAGGTGGCCAGTCGGGAGCTCATTTCCAGGAACAATAGCAAGGCAGACATGGCATCCTTGGCAAAGTTCAAGAAACCTATCTATATTTCTAAGTTTTAATATTGAAATACAATCAAAATGTCTTTAATTGTATGTAATGTATGTAAATGTAGTTATATACAATAAAAAAAATACTTGCAAAAATTGCTGATTTTTCGTAAACTTCAACTTCAAATATAAATAGCTAGGAGTGGTCAAATTTGGATTTTAAAGCCATATTTTGATTTAGCACATAAAAATGCATCATCCGGTCACTAGTATCTTGAAAATCTAAAGATTTCACTTTGCTCCCTAAAATTGACACACCCTAATATACAGTACAACCCTTATATATATATAATATATATATATATATATATTAGCTGGGCACTTGCGGTTTTTTTTTGCGGTACTGCGGTACTACCGTGTTGGTCGGTACCGCGGAAAGTACCGCGGGAAATTTGAATGCGGTAGCGGTACTGCTGTACTTTCAGCGATCCTTTGCGGTACTGCGTTATGCGGTACCGGTTTGGTAGTGCGGTAGTAGTACCGCAGTACCGCAAAAAAACGGGCAAAAAAACGCAAGTGCCCAGCTCTAAATTAATATATATATAACTATAAACTCCGCTACTTTACGATATCGTATCCCCATGCTGCGCATCTGTAGCTAATTTTACACATTCTTTTCTCCCTTTTAACTTACTGTAAATAATCTCTATGCTCCGCACGATCTAAAATGATTTGTCAAAATACCCCAGTTGGTCACTAAAGCGTAAAATTGCTTGGAAATGGCAGTCCTTTGGGATGTATGCATAAGAAATTAATCTACTAATTTATATACAGGGTGTCCCAAAATTAACTATCTATTTCAATGAAATCGGACAAATTTTTTAAAAACACACTTTTATTTATGTTTATCATGTTTAATATGTGTTAAAATGTATAAATTTCTAATTTTTTTTTCATAATTTTATTTTCATAATTTTTTCATTATCTTGTCCAATGAAAGACCGTCTGAAGTCATAGAATGGCAAAAGACTCTCCAAAAGTTAACGTGTGGCTTGGAATGACCAAATCCAAAATTTAAGGCCCATTCTTCTTTGCGGGAGCAACTGTAACAGGTACCGTCTACCTTGATATGCTTCAGCAGTTTCTCGAACCACAGCTTCTTGATGATGGCATTCTTGATAATGTTGTGTTTCAACAAGAAGCATTGATCTTTTGGCGATAAACCTTTGTTTTTATGAAACCCCATGCAAAGAAATCCAGGGGTGTCAAATCCGGAGAACGCGGAGGCCAAGGTCGAGGTCCTCCACGTCCAATCCACCGATTCGGAAGGCGTCTGTTGAGGTATTCTCGAACAATTAAGCATAATGACATGGTGCTCCATCTTGTTGAAACACAACATTATCAAGAATGCCATCATCAAGAAGCTGTGGTTCGAGAAACTGCTGAAGCATATCAAGGTAGACGGTACCTGTTACAGTTGCTTCCGCAAAAGAATGGCCATAAATTTTGGATTTGGTCATTCCAAGCCACACGTTAACTTTTGGAGAGTCTCTTTGCCATTCTATGACTTCAAACGGTCTTTCATTGGACCAGATAATGAAAAAATTATGAAAATAAAATTATGAAAAAAATTTAGAAATGTATACATTTTTAACACATATTAAACATGATAAACATAAATAAAAGTGTGTTTTTTAAAAAATTTGTCCGATTTCATTGAAATAGATAGTTAATTCTGGGACACCCTGTACAGTATGTTGTCTGCACTAATAAAGATTATTAGTATTAATATAACTTATCTGTATCCGACCACGCATATTTTGTATGAATCTATTTTGCATTTATATCTGTAATTGAAGACATTTTATCTGTAATGAAATCCTCTAAATTACGACCAAAAAAAAAAAAGAAAAAGGAAAAAAAAATGTCAATTTTTGCCATTTCCTCCGTCGGAAATTAGGGACATCTTTTTGAGTTTAAAAATTTAAAGCATTTTTTTTTTAATAATACCATATATATATATTATATATATATATATATATATATATATATTATATATATATATACCCCCCAGGATTCGATTTGGGACATTAACCTACGACGTGACAAAAGTGAATACAAACTGACGAATTCTGGTGGGGGATATTTTGTATGTGTAATGAAATTGACTGGATTCTTTGGATCTGATATATTTGCATGTCCGTTATAAATAGATATAGTGTGTAACATTTGTGGATAGTAGTCTATTATGACTTGATCCTCTGGGTCCAGAGATTCTATCTTTAGTTTTAAATTGATAATTAATTAGTTTTAAATCGATAATTAATTAGTTTTAAATTGATAATTATTTAGGTTTGTAAAAATTGGTCGTTGCCAATGTACAGGCAGTTGTTACATAAATTTCTTATGTTCTTGTGGTTCGGAACCCACGTAAAATTGTAGGTCCCCTCCGCCACCACGGAGGACATACACAATAGACAATTACGAACACAGTTAGGTAGACCAGCCATGAGTGGATCCTAGGGTCTTTGTTGATCTGAAACATTATAACATTACATTATATATATATAATATACAGGGTGGGCCGTAAGTTTCCATACATAGGAAAAATTAAACGTTTGTTTTTATGTTTCAGATACCCTAAGAATATGCGTTTGACGTAAGATCTTGTTTACTGATGAAGCAAATTTTTACGTCAATGGAGAGGTTAATCGGCAAAACATACGTTATTGGAGTAATGCTAACCCTAACTGGCTGAGTCCGACGAAGATGCAAGGTGCCGGTAAAGTGATGGTGTGGGCCGGGATATGGGGTGACAGAATTATTGGACCAATTTTTTTTGTCAGTGGAAATCTTAATGCCGAAAGGTATCTTAACATGTTGCAAGAAGAGATTTTCCCATCCCTGCTAAACGAGAAGGTAACTTCCCAGTTTACTTCCAGCAAGATGGAGCTCCACCTCATTATGGTTTTCACGTGCGTCGGTATTTGGATCAGCAGCAGCAGCAGTTTCCGGATGCTTGGATTGTCGGCGTGTCCTGTGGAGTGGCCTCCCAGATCCCCAGATCTCACCCCCCTTGATTTCTATCTTTGGGGGCACTTGAAGGCCATGGTGTATCAGGAAAAGATACGAGACATAAATCATCTAAAGGAACGCATCACCAACGCCATTACAAGCATAACGTCAACTGTGCTAATCGTGTTCATCAACAGTGGGGAACACGTAATTGAAATGTGTTTTAAAACAATGGCAACCATGTAGAGCATATTATATAAATAAAAATGGTTGTCCATAAAAAAATGTTTATTTTCCTATGTATGGAAACTTACGGCCCACCCTGTATATATATATCACACACCTTTGTTAACCTTTAGTTGCTTCTGCCCGAATTGTTCATTCTGACGAAGGTCAAGCTTTTCACTCCACCTTAGACCTACAGTTTAACGTGGAATCTGAACCACGCCCCACCAGCAGCCCAGCGTCTTAACTACTAGACCACCCAGGGTACCCATTTATCTACCAACCACTTTTTATTGTGTGGAAGGATGAACAGCTGGGTTTTGCTGCGCGCCGGCTGCCGTCACCGGATCTCGAACCCGGGGCCGACGGATTCGTAGTCAGCGACACTAACCACTGCACCACCGAGGGGCATATATATATATATATATATATATATATATATATATACAATTAGCGATTGAAGTAATAACGCAATTGGTTTCGCGGAACAAGCAAAAAATATAAGCTATACTGAATAATGCTTTTGCAGTTAATTTCAAAAATATATTTTTTTTATAAATTTTAATTTTATAATAAGTCTACCAAGAATAAAATATTAATTTTTATATTAAATTTAAGAGATGAGAGTCTGTAGAGAGTTATTGTAGCTCGTTCGGTTGCAGAGATTCAGATTCCCATGGTTCTTGGTTTGAACCTATGCCCATTTTGAAGACAAGCCCAAAACATCGACACTAAGAAACTAACAACCTAGTATAACCTAATGTAACTTAATCTAAACTAATAATAACTTGTCGATAGAATATCAAGTCGATCAGATGTCGTAAGACCAATGGATCGATAAAAATAGTTCTTCATTAGCTCTCAAAGCTAGTCATTAGCTGTGAGTACAAAATATTAAAGAAAACGAAAAATCAAAATTTTGGTGTAACTCAGATAATTATAATTGCCTTTATTATATACAGCACTGCGCCAGTTAGAATAAATCTAGTACTTGATTTAAAAGACAAATCATGCATTAAATATTTTTCCCCCTCAGTAACCATAATTTGCTCTCATTAACAGTACTCTGAAAGGGCACGCTGAATTATATATCACTTGTAAACACTGTCGACAAGGATTGCAAGTTTCCAAATTTCAAAACTTGCAAACACTGAATCCTGATAACATATCACCCTAAACTATGAAAGCAGGACTGGCATTTCTTACTCTCGCCAATTCTGCATACTCGCAAACATGATCCACATACTCTCAAATGCTGCTGACACACTTTGAGAGAATCATACTTTTTTTACTTTACAGACTCGTCACTTGTATTCACTGTCGACGATGTTTGCGAGTGGTACGTAATTCAGTGTGCGTAATATCATGTATGTTTTTGCAAGTGATATCTTATTCAGGCTACCCCTTTGAAAAATTGAAACGTGTCACTTCAAACTTCTGGTGTTAGATGGCGCTGCGTCGCTTTACTAAAATGCCTCGTAGTAAGTATGACTATTTAAAAATGATTGTGAAGTGACTGTCTTTTGCAGAGTCTGTTTCGACTCCTACTACGGCGGCCATCTATATTTTTGTTCATGTTCAGCTGATTCTCCGAGTCCCGTAGTTTGTGCCCGCCTTCCCAATACTCCGTCCCTGTGAGAAAATAGAGAAAATATATAGGGTCTCTCGAATATTACAGTTCGATTACATTATCATTTATGTGTGCATATGTTATCCAATATATATATATATATATATATATATATATATATATATATATATGCAACTACCGCTTACCCTGTGAACACACCCACCGCACGCCACTGATACACACACACACACACACACATTTTCCCCATAATCTTTAAGAATTGCAAGCTTTTCTTTTGGCCAGACCCGTGTCATCAATTCCTTATATCCTGATCACATTGTACAGTTTTATTTTTTAAAAAAGAAAACCACTTGGATAAACTACATGGTCTCCTTAATCCTCGTGGGAACCCGTCCTTTGTATACCCTTTATCCGTAATCCTTCCCCTTGTGTAATTCTTCCACAAATATTTTGTATATTTCTGCCACTTATTAGGTTGTCTCGTCCGTATTGCCTTGAAAGTGTTACGTTGATTATAGCAATAAAGTTGTGTTTCATTTTACATCATTTTCCGTCATTTTACATCATTTTCCGTCATTATCCTGTCATTTTCCCGCATCTTCCCAACAGGTTTTCCCCCGTCTGAAGAGTCTTGGAAGATGAATTTTCACCGATCAATTTCGTAATACAATTTTTTCTTGATGTTTAGCTCCGTCATATTGAGTATACCGTCATATCCGGGCATCATATGGTCCCAATACGCGAATAATAAAAAATGAAGGATGCGAAGCAACGAACAATGAAAGAATATTAAAAGAAAAAGAATAAATAACGCAAAAAAATTAAAAATAGAAAAATATTCCCCTCGCTCAAATTCCACTATCTCGACTCGTATGATAATGGCATATTTGTGTTGCTGTGTTAATATCTACTCTAAGGTAAATTCAGTCTCCTTGCAGGGAGTCCATTTGGCAATATTAATCAACCTCACATCCGCACATTATCTTCCAACATCCGTTCAAAACATAATTCCCTCCTTACGTTAGTTTCCATTAGGAAAATTTAATTAAAAGCAAAGGAATATCAACTTAAAGTAATTAAAACTACTAATCTTAAGTAATTTCATCATTTACCAGATAAATTATCTTTTTATTACTTTCAAAAAGTAATTTAATTATATATATATATATACACACACACACACACACACACACACACACAGAGTATATGTTGTCCACAAAAAATATATTCCATTTGTAATAAACTAAATTTGTACAATTCTTTTGTGGACACCCTGTAACTATCTATCTATCTATTACATACATATATATATATAATATCGTATAAAAATTACCAACGCATACTATTCTAGGCTAAATGTAAGTGCGCCGAAAGTATTTGAATTATGGAAAGAAAGACTGCAATATAAATTTTAAAAATTAAGCAAATGTTTTGAACTAAATTCTTTTCAAGGAAACGATTTTAATTTTTTCCCCTTTAAGTGGAGTGCCACTTATTTGACGCCGTTTAAATCTGAATGTTTGAAATTTTACAGATGGAGTGAGACTCAAGAGGATTTCCAGCTTACCTCACTTGGAAAATACTTGTCATAATGCAGGTGACGTAAAAACGTGTGTGTGTGTGTGTGTGTGTGTGACAGAGCGAGAGAGAGAGCGAGAGAGAGAGCGAGAGAGAGAGGCAGAGAGAGAGAGAGCGAGAGAGAGCGAGAGAGAGAGCGCGAGAGAGAGAGCGAGAGAGCGAGAGCGAGAGAGAGAGAGAGCGAGAAAGAGAGAGAGAGCGCGAGAGAGAGAGCGCGAGAGAGAGAGCGCGAGAGAGAGAGACGCGCGAGAGAGAGAGGAGAGAGCGAGAGAGAGAGCGCGAGAGAGAGAGAGCGAGAGAGCGAGAGAGTTACAAGGAGTTACAAGGAAAAGAAGTACCTCAAAAGGCCTTGCGGCCCATAAACCGAGGAGGTACCAATGGCAACGGGTGCCAGGGAAAATTTTGTCTTTCAACTATGCTAGCAGTAGTAGAAAACTGGATAGAAAAGTAGAAGGCTCTCTCCCCACCCTCCGCTCCCTCCCTGCAGAGGCAGGTACGGAAAAGGTTGAAGAAAATACCTTGACCCTGGAAAAGTAGCCAAGGAATTTTACAGGAAAGTGGAGAATATATAAATAGCTCTATATTTAGCTTGCTCACGAGACACCGAGCAAGCGAACTCCTGCAGAGTTTTCTGAGTTTTAATCTTAAACTATGAGTGTGTTCAGTACTTTGTCTAGCCTATTTTTAAACAGATTTACACTTTGACTGGAAACATCCTCTGAGGGAAGTTGTTCCAGATATCAACTATTTTACAGGAAAGAAATTTCCGCAGACTGAGGTCCTAAATGTCTTTACACACTCAAATAGTGTGCAAGATTTCGTCTAACCTTTTCTTGAACTGATCCACAGAGGAACTGTTCACAACTTCCGAAGGTAACCTGTTTCCATGTGTCACAGATCTTATACGTAACGTAATTCCCACACACACTAGTCCTAAACCGTTTTCAAATCCAACTTCCAACCATTGTTGCGAGTTGGGTTATCATTTAAACTAAACATACTTCTAAAATCGACATCGTTGAACCCTCGTAAGAGCTTGAAAACCTCGATCAGTTGACCGCGCAGCCTCCGAGTTTCAAGCGAAAAAGTTCAGGGCGCGTAACCGTCGATTGTAGCCCATATGCCTAACGGAAGGGATCAACTTTGTGGCCCTCGCCTGCACTCGCTCCAGCCTCTCAATATCTTTCCTGAGGGTGGGCGACCAGAACTGCACAGCATACTCCAGGTACGGCCGAACAAGGGAATTGTACAGTGAGAGCACAATCTCCTTGTTCCGAAACTGAAATTGCCTCCTGATATAACCCAATAGTTTTCTGGGCTTTCTTTTCCATCTCTACACACTGTTTCGTAAACTTAAGGTCGCTGCTAATTAGCACACCCAAGTCCTTTTCTAAATCAGTCACCTCGATATTACTGCCCAACATCGAGTAGTCCGACTTGGGATTGGCGTAGCCAATGTGCATCACTTTGCATTTACCCAAGTTAACGGCATTTGCCATTTTTCGGACCACTCTCCTATCCTACCTAGGTCCGCACGCAGTTCCTCGATCGCTTCGGGCGTCCCAACATTGGCCCCAAGCTTGGTGTCATCAGCGAATTTGGCGATCCGACTGACGATGCCACCGTCGATATCATTTATGTAAATGGTAAACAATAGTGGCCCCAAAACGGAACCCTGAGGAACCCCACTAGTGACCGAGGCCCAACCCGAACTAGCCCCTTTAATTACCACCCTCTGCCGCCTATTCCTTAGCCAGTTTTCAATCCACCTACCTATTTCCCCACCGATACCCAGCGCGCGCACTTTCGCCATTAGCCGGCGGTGAGGTACCTTATCAAAGGCTTTCTGAAAGTCGAGATAAAGTATATCAATCGCCCTACTCTTATCGTACTCACTCAACATGACGTGGAAAAACTCGAGCAAGTTGGTGAGACACGACCTATGTCGTCTAAACCCATGTTGGGAGTCCCCAAGCAGCTTGTAGGAATCCAAATGGTCAACGATTCTATCAGCTATTATCCTTTCTAATAATTTACCTACAACTGAAGTGAGACTAATAGGACGATAGTTCCCTGGACTTTCGTGATCCCCTTTCTTAAAGATAGGGGTCACGTTGGCCTCTCTCCAGTCACCAGGCACCTGGCCCATCTCCAACGATTTGTTGAAGACTGTAGCCAGGTGGGGAGCCACCTGGTCGCGCACTTCTCGCAAAACACTGGGAGAAACTGGTCTGGCCCAGGAGCCTTAAACGCGCTCAGTTTGTCTATTCTATGAGCAACGACTGTCGCGGTACATCTAACACTATCCAGGTCAGCACCTTCGTGCCTACAGCTGGCTCGGGGATGACGCGGGTATCCTCCCTGGTGAACACTCCCGCAAAGTACTCATTAAGCCCTTAGCGATGTCCGCGTCGGAGGTCCGCAGAACGCCGCTTCCGTCCTTTAAAGGACCTATCATGCTTCTAATAGGCTTTCTACTATTAACATAACTGAAGACTCCTTAGGGTTCCTCTTGCAGAGGCTTGCCACCCGTAGTTCTTCGTTACGTTTCGCTAGCCTAACCTTCGCCTTCACTTCCCTACACAGGCGGACATACGCTTCAGTGTTCTCGTGGGAACGATTGCCTTCGCCCTCCTATACACTACTTTCCTATTTCGATAGCCGAAGCGATGCCACGATTGAACCACTTAGGCTGCGTTGAAGCAGGGGTGACCAGTTTTGAGGGTATGGCAGCAGACTGCAGCACCATAAACTCATCCCGGAATGCACTCCACACTCCCTCAACATCGCCGCCAACCTCTAACCCCATCTCTGCTACGCTATCCCTGAGGCTAACAAAGTTCGCCCGCCGGAGATCGAGCTTACTGCCTCTCGAGTTACTACGCTTCACCCGAGGGACGCACACACGGAACCTAATAATACCGTGATCACTCCCGCCCAACGATTCGTCAACGGTGAGGCCAGTGACGAGGTTGTCTTCGGTCGTGAATACTAAGTCTAGAACGCTTTCGCCTCGTGTAGGCTCGTTGACCCACTGAGTGAGGAAGTTCTCATCGCAAAGTCAACTAGCCTCCTCCCTTCAGCATCGGCAGTCCTGTTTTCCCACTTTATGCCGAGACAGTTGAAGTCTCCTAAAACTACACACAACACCCTATCCCCTAGCAGGCTACTGAGTTCGGTGTACAGGGCTGTATCCTCCTCGAGGAGGAGATGCGGAGGTCTGTACACCAAGATTAACCTATAGTTCGTCCCTCCCACGTTTCAGATCGACGCCAAGCAGCTCCCGTTCCGACCGGAACTGGCAGTCAACCGGACTCAACGTGTCTCTGACGTATATTAGTACCCCACCCCCCTCCCCACGGGTGCGGTCTTTGCGAAACATTCTATACCCGGGAATTTCGAACTCCCCAACGTAGTCCCTACGATCAGTATGAATCCAGGACTCGGTGATAGCAACGATATCCTGGTATTCTGATGCTAAGAGCGCCCGTAGCTCGCGAAACTTGTTCCTAATTGACCTAGCATTAAAAAGCATTGCACGGAGGGAGCCTTCCCTATTCTGACCGCCCCCTAGCACGACCCGTTTCCCGAACAGCCAAGGCTGTCGGGAGTTGAAGAGCCCTCACTAACGAGGGGGCAACTTCCACAGGAGACTGAGCCCCCTCCAACGTAGGAGGAGGGTCACCCTCTGTACTTCGCCGCACCCTTCATCGAAGGTACGTCCGCCACCGGCTCATCCTCATCTCTCCCCGGTGGGGGCCCATCATCTCTCCCAGGACTCGACCTCACCATTCTGTATAGGTGCCGGTCGAGCAGCGCGCCTAGCACACCTTTACCCTTGTCATTGAGGTGGACACCATCCCTCTGGTAAAGGTCCCACCTACCCGAAAATGCATCG
>JAJOZX010005708.1:70000-90000 GCA_023014485.1 Bathynomus jamesi
GAGGGTAAAAGTTAACTCAACTTCTCATATATTTCAGTAACCGTGAAAACACTTAAGGCTTTCGCGTCCAGAGGTGTTTTATATGTTAACGCCCCCGCACTCGAGGCAATGACAGCGTTTCATTCAAATCTCTTTGGTGTAACTTTACATCAAAGAGATTTGAAATTCAAGCTTTAAGTTTTTCCTCGGTTGGTGAAATATATGACAGGAATTAACTTTTACTTCGACGTAGTGATGTGGTAGCGTTCGCGACCTCTTGATCCTGGCGGGGACAAATTTAGACTAAAAGAAATTACCTCTAACTAACTGCATTTCACATTTAGACCTATTCATTTATAAATATCTTTTTTATTTTTTAGTTGATCTTTCTCCTAGAAAATGATCAACTAATTTTAGTAATTCACCCATAAAAAAATGGCATTTTATAATCTCTCTTTTTAAAATGGTACTTCACATTCATGTGCCAAAAATAAGTAAATTTTGAGTATCTAAATTCCTGTCCTCTAAACTAGTGGAATATTAGGCGGAAGTTCAACAAACTTTGAAATCCTGATTAAGTTCAACAAACCTTGAAATCCTGATTAAGTTCAACAAACCTTGAAATCCTGATTAAGTTCAACAAACCTTGAAATCCTGATGAATTTCTTGTGTTAACCTCCTTTTTTTCAAAGTTTTACATATCTGAACCTTTTTTTTTATGCAGGAAGGATGGGCCAAAGGCGAATGCCTGCAAAAATGCACCCCCCCCCCCCAATGAAAGGAGAAGAGAGCCAAAATCAAGGTCCAGGGTCTTCAAGATGCCTAGATGTAGATTTTACCAGTATGGCCTCAGTTGTCTGCATGACTCATTACTAATACGTTAGTTGTTGAAAAGACTTCTTGAAACAACAACAACAAACAACAGCCAGACTCTGTACTCATTTCGTCAGCCAGACCCTGTACTGAACGGACGCATTTCCTGAGCTCTCTGATATTGCATTTACTTTTGTATATTGCCGAGAATTTTGCTTTTGGATAGTTTTGAATTTTATATACTTGCGTTTAAATTTACGTTGTTATAGTTAAGTAATTGAATATTAGTGGTTTTTAGCGATTTAGAAGTTTTCATAGCGTGCCGGCTTAATTTAACTTATACCTGTGACGGTTTAAACTAATTTTTAACTGCGCGATGCCGTCGCAGAAAGCGTCGTGTGTTAGGTGTAGGGTAAACCGGTGGTATTCGGAATTTAAGGATTATAACGGCGGTCCAATGGCGATTACCGATAGATCAGTTTGTTTCTTTTGCGAGTTCATGGAGGAATTAAGTTGACATAAAACGCAGTGTACGTGAGGTAGCGGAAAGACTTGCAACGCTTGATGAGGGCAGGGGTAGGGCTACGGTTGACGGAAGCCGAAACAATACTAACGTTGAAGACGTTAGTAATTTGAAGGGTGAGGTGCGTAACCTAGTTTCTAGTTTAGGTAGCTTGTCGGGAAGGTTAGATAGAGTTGAGGAAGAGGTTAAGGTTAGTCCGATAGTAGTAGATAGCGAGGGATTTAGAGAGGTTAAGGGTGGAGCTAGGCCGCGTACGTTAGGTGATAGGAATCCCCCACTATCGAGGTTTCGAACCCTTTCGCCCATTTGGAAAGGGACGTGAATGAGGGGGAAACTATTTTAATTGGGAACTCTTTAGTGCGCCACATGGACAAAGAGTTCGTTAAACGGAATCCAACCAGGAGGAGGAGGGTCTGTCTCCCAGGGGCCAGAGTTGACAGAGTTAGAGACGAAGTGGATAGGATTGACGTTGCCTCCCGTCACTCAATGTTGGTGACGATGGTAGGAGGCAACGACTCGTATAGGCCCGATACGAGAGTGCCTGACCTTTTGGAGAGATATAAGGGGTTAATTAGGTCGCTGAAGGCGAGGTCAGATAGGTCTTTAGTTCTAGGTATTACCCCTAGGCACGGGTTGGGTCTTAGAATTACGTTAAAAACAATATTTTTGAATAACAAATTAGAAGAGATTTGTGCTGAGGAAAATGTACCCTTCGTAAAGCTGTGGTCCGAATTCAGTGATCCTAGCCTTTTTATAAAAGATGGGGGTGCATTTTAATGAAATAGGTAATGCTAGGCTAGGTAGGTTAATAGACGAAAACGTGCGAAAGCTGTATAGGTCGAAGCCTTCTTTAAACGTTGTGGGTCCGGGAAACGCGGGCCCGACGTGATAAATAGTTTAAAACGCGGACCCGTGGTAAAAAATACCTTAAACGTCTTTTATTGTAACGCGCGTAGTATTAGAAATAAATTAAATGAATTTAAGGCGATAATTTATTCCGGCAACTATGATATAGTTGCTATCACTGAAACCTGGTTAAATACCGTGACTCGGGACTTGTTGGGGAACTTGATATACCGGGTTTTAAACTCTTTACTAATGATAGGTTACATAGGTTTGGTGGAGGCGTTTTGCTGTACATTAGTAATTCCCTTAGGGCTATCGAGGTTAAGTTAGATTTTCCGGCAGCAATTAATGCGATATGTGTTGAAGTTAGGGCGCGTAGTATTAGTTTTAATTTTGTTGTTGTTTATAGACCTCCGGTTCAACCCCTCGATACAGATGCAAGATTTTACTCACTTCTTGGTAATTTTATTGACAATCGGAATAGTATAATTGTCGGAGACTTTAACTGCCCTAATGTTAATTACGAGAATTTTACTGGTAATGAGGAGGGTTTGAGATTGGTTGAGTTTATGGACGATAACTTTTTACGACAGTTACCGAACCAACGCGCGGTGACAATATTTTAGATTTGGTGATGACGAACGGCGAGAATATAGTCGAAGGTTTAGAAGTAGGCGAGAGTTTAGGATGTAGTGATCATCAAATTCTTAGGTTTAAGTTGCTATAAAAAATACTCAGGATAGTAACGTAATAGAAGTCCCTGATTTTCGTAGGGCTAATTTTGATAGTTTTGCTGATAGGATGAGAGTAGTGGACTGGGATAACTTATTTATGGGCAATGACACAAATTTGCGTTGGGTGGCGTTTAAAGAAAGTTTTAGGAATATTGAAAGGGAGTTTATTCCTCGTAGGCCCAAGCGCGCTAGAAATCGTGGTAGGCCGAAGTGGTGGACTAGGGAAATAGGAGAGTTTATAAACGAGCGTAATAGAGCGTATAGACTTAGTAAGCGCAATGGCACGGCAGCTAACTTTAATAGATATATCGTGCTTAGACGTCAGGTTAAAAGATCAGTTAGGAATGCCAAGCGTAATTTAGAGATACTTATAGCTGCGGATAGTAAACATAATCCAAAAAAGTTTTTTGAATATGTAAATAATCGTAAGCCGGTAAAAGATAACATAGGCGCTCTAGTGGATGTTAATGGCGCTTTGGCTTTTGACGCTCAGGCGATGGCGGGTATTTTCAATAACTTTTTTGCGACAGTTTTTACCGTAGAAGACGTAAATAATGTCCCCGACGTGGACGATATCGTTCCATTTAGTAGAGAGACTATTTTGGATGAAATAACTGTTTACGAGGTTGAGATTGCGCATTATATCGATAGGCTAAAAGTTAGCAAGGCTCCAGGCCCTGACGCTTTTTATCCCAGACATTTGAAAGAAGTTATCGTAGGCCCCTTAACGAAGGTTTTTAATCAGTCACTCGAAACGGGGATTATTCCTGAAGACTTCAAATTAGCTAACGTCACGCCTATTTTTAAAAAAGGCGACCCCGCAGTAGCTAGCAATTATAGGCCCATTAGCTTAACGTCAATTGTTGGTAAACTTTTGGAATCCGTAGTTAAGGATCGTATCATCGATTAATCCGCCACTGTTAATAGTGATGAACGAATTTCCATTTCCGCAGTGCAAAATCAGGCGATATATTTGTTTCCGTCGCCACAATTTGTGTCTTACCAAATATGGTAGTTATTTATGGCATTGGTTTGAGCAAAACATGGTCGACTGTAAAATCAGGCGGAAAGATTTGCCATTTGAGTTGAATGTTTCAACTTCTTTCAAGAAATATCACGAGCATTTTAAGGCACTTTCAATAATATATATGTAACAATTACAAAAATAACTACATTCGTTTCATTTGCAGTCTGTCTCTTGCGCAACATGTTTGTGCAAGTGAATATTTAAAAATAATCGTTGTCAAGTAAGTCATGTATATTTATAATATGTCTGTGAGTACCTTATTAGTAGTCTCCTTGATACATTTCAAGAACCATAAAACTGATCAGGTAAGATTTCAATTCTCATGTCACTTTGATGACGTAAATTAAGTCAATTGATATCTTACAATGGGAGCGTTTTCACCTTAACCCTTTATGTCCTGGCGGTACTTCTAGGTACCACATCTTTAAAATCAACACAGCCATCCCCTCCAGTGCTGCAGTGGAGCGTTTGTTCTCTATGGGCAAGGACATCCTGAGGGCCAAGAGATCATCCCTGTCTGATGAAAACTTTGATATGCTAATTTTCATGACGGGCAACATGCATCTCATGGACAAAATGGAGAACGAGAAGAAGAGGGAAAATTAAATTATATATATATTGTGTTTTTCATTTTTTTTATAATAAAAGTTAACGTTAACGGTTTATCGGTAACTTCCGTTACATGTTTAACGGATTAACGGTTAACGAAGTTAACTTTTTGGTTAACGGTGCCCACCACTGGTAGCGGTGTCCCACAGGGTTCAGTGTTAGGCCCATTGCTATTCGTAATTTACATTAACGACAGATGTAGGATTGACTAGTAACGTGTCAAAATTCGCGGATGATACTAAAATAGGCGGTAAGGTTGTTAACGAGGACGATAGAAATAGGATCCAAGACGATGTAAATAGGATTATGGAGTGGACAGATAAGTGGCAGATGCAATTTAACGTAGACAAATGTAAAGTTTTGCATATAGGTACTCGCAACAATAATTACACGTACACGATGGATGATAGGGAGTTAGCGAGCGTTGACGAGGAAGTAGATTTAGGCGTACGCGTATCTAAGGATTTAAAGGTTAGGAACCAGTGCCTGGAGTCTTGCGCAAAAGCTAATAGGATGTTAGGCTTCATAGCGCGTAATTTCGAATTTAAATCGAAGGATATTATATTGCCCCTCTACAAGTCCCCAGTCAGGCCTCATTTAGAATATGCAGTTCAATTTTGGTGCCCGTACTTGCGTGAGGATATTGATAGGTTAGAAAGAGTTCAGCGTCGTGCCACGAAACTAATTCCGTCATTGCGCAATAAGCCTTATGAAGATAGGATTAAAGAGCTAGACCTTTATTCACTCGAAACTAGGAGATTAAGTGGGGAGCTTATTGAAGTTTTCAAAATCGTTAATAACATCGATAACGTAAATTTTGACAAATTGTTCACTTTCGATAATAGTAATACTCGCAATAACGGATTTAAGTTGCGTGGCAGACGTTTCATTACTAATATCGCTAATAACTTCCTTACGTTTAAAGTAATTGATAAATGGAATAATCTTCCCGCGTCAGTCGTTCATTCTACCAGCGTTAATATGTTTAAGAACCGTCTTGACAGACATTTTAAAAATATTAACGTTGTTTAAAATAAAAAAACAAAGTTAGCAACAGGAGCTCTGGTGGTGGTGCTCGAGGATGAGTCTGTTGACGATGAATGCCAGCTTGTGACATGCCAGCCTGTGATGCCAGCAATAAAAGTAAAAAAAAAAAATTAGACTAACATGAACGTAGATGTAGCTCGTAGCGTAAACTAACCCACTTTTTGTTTAACTTCACCTATTATTTATTTATTTATTTTTTTTTTCTCGTTACTTTGCATGTCTGTAACTCTCTCTTCTTGGATGTTTGTAGTTTGCATGGTATGACAGTGAGTTAAGACTGTGTTGCATGGTTTGTAAGCGCTCTTATTTTACTTCTTTTCATCTTTCACCCCTCTCCTATTTTCTCCGACTATTTTTCTGACTTGTCGGCAGTGGCCGGCGGATGATGATGGTGAGTCTTTTTTTCTCTTTTTCTGAATGAATGTTAACCCACGAGTGATAGGTGTTCCTCCTTACTTAACCCCTTATTCTCTTCTCTTCTCTTAACCCCCTACTCTTTCCTTTCTCTCGGGCTAGCCTTAGAGTGGATCTTAGGGTCTTTGTTAGCCTTAACTTCTGTAGATCATCATCTACAAGTTATGTTTAGGTGGTGTATTTTTCAGTGCCTCCATTTCAGTTCAATTTCCCTTTTGGAAAACAGAAATGCCATTTTCACCTTTGAAAGCATCAACAGAACTTGGAAAGAGAGACGTCATTTTAGTTCCCAATTTTCCTTCATTATCATTCACACCAGACAAGTCACCCTTGCTTGCTATATCACCTTCAACGAGCAAGATTCTTCAGCACCTTCGCGTGCTTGTTTCCGAAATCACTGTGAATAAACCAGTTTCACGCTGTCGCCCGATACTTTTCTGTTTTTGTGTCCAAACATGATCCATTCGAAGGGAATGAAGTCCTAATAAAAAGCGGATTTATTAGGAACAGAGTCTTTCGGGCTATACAGGGTGTTTATTAGGTGTGAGTAATGAAAACCTTAGAATAGGACGAAAGCTTGAGTTTCTCATAAATCTTTTTCTTACTCTCTCTTTAGACTCTTAGTTAAATTTCTCGTAAGTGATAAATTTTCACATGAATACCTTTTCTACGTTAAATGCATTTCAAAAGGGGACTACTCAGTGTGTGTGTGTGTGTGTGTGTGTATATATATATTTCCTGCTAAAGATATTTATCCCTTATCACCAGTTAGTGTTACATTAGCTGGTGATAACATATTCAGCTGCTCTTCCTGATGTATTTATCTATCTATATCATCATGGTCCCTCATGATGATATAACTTTTGTCCGTCCAACAAGAGGACAACATGTTAGTTTTGTTCTTTGAATGTTTTCCAAAACACACACACACACAGAGAGAGACAGAGAGAGAGAGAGACAGGGACAGAGTCGCAGGTAAAACCATAAAATATGGACGGTCCCTCTGCAAGGAGAAAAATTCATTATTTTACTTGTTAATTTTTCAAATGTGGAATCTCTCAGAGATATGGTGCCATATTTCTAAATTTCAAAAAGATTCAAATAGATTATAGGTTTCCTATATCGAGCAATATATATATATATATATATATATATATATATATGATGAATAAAACCACGAAGGAAAGGAAACACAAAATGGTGCTCAAGCGCTTTCGTCTAATGACATCTTCAGGAACACTGAAGTACATAAAAAGGTTAAGCCTATATATAGGTTCAGAAAGAAAAAAAATAAAATAAAATAAATATACATACACACACACACATATATATATATATATATATACATACATATCTATATATACAAATACATACATACATACATATATATACAATAAACAGAGAAGTAAAAATAAAAAATAAAAATTAAAACCTTAAAGGATTACCAGTGAGGCGTACACATTTGTAAGGAAAAATATCGATTTTTAGCACAAGATCAAATGGATTATAAAAATACAAATTTATACTGGAACTCTGCCCGGGTTTTAACACACTGCTGCCTATGGTCAGGTTTCGATATATATAAAAAAAATAATAAAATGCAAATTAAAAGTTAATAAAGTAGAAGACAAGTTTACCAAAGATTTAATGTTTTACCCTTCTTATCTAAATCTGTTTTAAAGGAATTCAAAATAACAGGATCGAGTTGAAAAAGACCTTTGCTTATGTTGAAGTTATTTGAAAGTTGGATAATGGCAGACTCAAGAATATTTCTATTAACAATGTTGCTTGAATGGAATAAAACTGAAGCATTATTCCAATCAATACAGTGGGCTAACTCTGACAAATGGACAAAAAGGGCACTGGACAACTGTCCTGTTCTAACGGAATATTGATGCTGTTTTATACGTGTGTGCAAATCCTTTCCGTCTGACCTATGTAAAAGGAATCACATTGTTTACAACCAATTTTATAGATAATGCCTGAATTACACTAGGCAACAAAGATTTTGTTACAGAAGACCAAATAGGTGCTCCTAGCTAATTTCGGTATGCTGATTTCAAATCTATAATTAGATTTTTTCTATCACGTCTAGATTTTGTGTAAAATGCAAATCACTTTTAGTAAAATTTTCTACCACGTCCAGATTTTGGTTTTAATCGGCTTAATGCCAGTAATATGAAACTTGCTTTTCAAGGTTAAAGCAATTTTTTTTGCCAACTATATACAAATTCGAACAATTTGATAAATAAAATTATCCCGAGTTGGCAACACTGAGTCAAGAGCATAGTAACGGGCACGGCCCAACGGTCAGTCGCTACGTGACAGTCAAGCAGAACGGTTGTTGAAGCTCTCTGCTGATGAGCAAGTGACAGGTTGGTGACTTGTGTGTTTTTATAGCATTTGTTTTGTACTACAGTGTGTATTTCTTTTATTTTGCACATCGTAATAATTACTTTCTACGTTTTTTCAGATATTGTATGGTAATTCAAAATGGCATCAAATAGACGTGCTTGTGTAAATCACCCCAACTTCTGCTTTGTCTGTGGACAATATACACCTAAGCCACAACGTAGAAACATAACAACAAAGATTAAACTTGCCTACAAGTGTTATTTTGACTGTAAGTTGGAGACCAACAGAGGGACTGGGCACCACATATTTGCTGTGCACAGTGCAATGCAATGTTAATAGCTTGGATGAATGGTAAAAGAAAAGCTATGCCGTTCTCAGTCCCCATGGTTTTGGCGTGAGCCGAAAAATCACTTCAATGATTGTTATTTTTGTTTGACAAAGATTGCTGGTTTCACAAAGAAAAACAAATCAAAGATCACGTACCCAAACTGCGAATCAGCAAAGAAACCAGTACCACATGATGAAACAAATCCACCACCAGTTCCACCAGCAACGATAACAGACAGCAGTTCATCTGAAGATTCTGCTAGTGATATAGAAACAGGGAAAGATGGCATATATGTTCCAGATGCAAATATTTCCCCACATTTGTTAAGTCAAGCGGAGTTAAATGACTTAGTGCGCGATTTGGAATTACCAAAAGAAAGGCAGAGTTGCTTGGTTCAAGACTTCAAGAATTTAATCTTCTCCAACCAAACACCAAAGTTTCCCATTTCCGCCATCGCCATTTGCAGTTTTCATCATTTTACTTACAGGAAGAAAACGTTTGTTTCTGCCACGATATCAGTGGTCTGATGCAAGGGATTGGCTGTCGCTATGATCCAAAAGAATGGAGACTGTTCATTGACTCTAGTAAGCTAGCCTTAAAGCTGTATTACTGCACAACGGCAATGAAAAACCTTCAATACCTGTAGCACATGCCACTGGCCTTAATGAGACTTATGAATCGATGAAACTGCTGCTAAGACTCATCAAATATAAGGACCACACATGGAATATTTGTGGCGACCTTAAAGTTGTATCATTACTTCTTGGGTTACAGTTGGGCTACACAAAGCATATGTGCTTTTTGTGTCTATGGAACAGCAGAGATGACAAGAACCACTACAAAAAACATGATTGGCCATCTAGAACTGAACATGTTGTTGGTAAATACAATGTGAAACACCCAGCACTTATTGACCCTCAGAAAGTACATCTTCCACCACTTCACATTAAACTTGGCCTTATGAAAAATTTCGTGAAGGGTATGGATCATCAAGGTAGTGGTTTCCAATATTTAAAGGATAAATTCAAGGAATATTGACAGATGCTAAGCTAGAAGCTGGAGTTTTCACTGGACCACAGATCCGCAGTGTCATCCACGACTCATCGTTTCCATCTAACCTAAATGAGAATGAACTAGGAGCATGGACATCTTTCGTTAAAGTTGTCAAAAATTTTCTTGGAAACCACAAAGCTGAAACCACCGTAAACTCGTAGAAAACATGCTTAAATCTTATGAAATAATGGGATGCAGAATGTCTTTGAAAATTCATTTTTTACATTCTCATCTTGACTTCTTCCCGGCCAACCTTGGGGCTGTAAGTGACGAGCATGGTGAGCGCTTCCACAACAGATCTCAGTTATGGAAAACAGATACCAAGGTAATTTCAACCCAAATATGATGGGAGATTATTGTTGGTTCCTGCAGAAGGAGAGCTCGTCATCCTACAAGCGACAAAGGAAGAGGACACACCAAAGTTTCACTTAAGAACAGGAATTTGCCTTTCAGTAGTAACAACAAAATACTAACGCGCTTTGGGTGGATGGTTGGGCGCAGGGGTGGTAACTCCGCCAGCGGAATTCCGCTGTCTGTCTTAAGCCAGAATAAAGGAGGAAAGACATCCCTGTTCACTAATTATTTAAGTATGCTTAACATAAACGTGGCACGGAAAAGTAGCTTAGACGGCTTTCGTAATAGAAGCGGGTGAGAAAAAAAATGAAAAATAGGGGTTTTCGGTTACACAAAATCTGGACGTGATAGAGAAATTTTGATATCAGATCTGAAATCAGCATCACCGCTTTAGTAGGAATCAGTAGTTACGTGTCTGTAACAAAAAAAGGTTGAAATTTGTTGCCTAGTGTTATTGGTAGGGCTATTTTTTACTATGATATTTTTCACAATATTGTTATATGAAAATACTACATTAATATCCAAAAGTTTAAATACATTAGCAATGCCTAAAAAGCCCGGGAAAACCCACAAACCTGGTAACCCTATGCGCCCTATTATTAGCTCGGTGGGCTCTATTACTTATAAACTCTCCAAATGGCTTGTCAAAGTCTTGTCCCCCATTCTCGGAACTATCTCTGATTCACATGTAAAAAATCCCATGGATCTTACGGAAAAATTGAATAATGCACGTACTGAAACTAACGATAAATTGATCAGTTTTGATGTTTGTTCATTGGTTACAAAAGTGCCGATTGACGATATGCTTGACTTTCTCTCCCAAGAATTACATAAGTATGACCTGCCACTACCTTCACACATTGTTTTGGAACTCATTAAGCTTTGCATCAAAGACTGTAAATTCACTTTCAATAACGAGTATTATCAACAAGTTTTTGGGATGACTATGGGCAACCCCTTATCGCCCCTCCTCTCCAATATTTATATGGAGTTTTTCGAATTACCTATATTCCGAGAATCCTGGGGGTTGGCATCCCTTGGTTGCGGTACGTCGACGATATTTTGTGTATCTGGCCCATGAATCGTGACCTGGATAGCTTCCTCCTTCAGTTAATGATCAAGTCCCCTCCATTAAGTTTACTTTAGAAGTTGAGCAAGACAATTCAATCCCATTTTTTGGATGTGCGTTTACATAGGGAAAGCCCAGGTTTTAAGTTTAGTATCTATCGGAAAACGACAAACAATTTGTCCTACGTACACTTTTACTCGGGACATGATACCCCCACTAAGAAGGCCATATTTTCATCAATGTTTCTCCGCGCCCTTAGGATCGCCAGTCCGGAATACATCGATGCCGAATTGGAAAAATCAACGGTATTGGAAGTGATTTGTGTCATCCATCTGCGTTTATGGAATCTTGTCTCAACAAGGCAAAACGAACTTTCTATCGTGTCAATATTAACACTCGTACTTTGTCAAAAAATATTTTAGTACTTCCATTTTTCCCGGCTTTTTAGGCATTGCTAATGTACTTAAACTTTTGGATATTAATGTAGTATTTTCATATAACAATATTGTGAAAATATCATAGTAAAAAATAGCCCTACCAATAATTCAGGCATTATCTATAAAATTGGTTGTAAACAATGTGATTCCTTTTACATAGGTCAGACGGGAAAGGATTTGCACACACGTATAAAACAGCATCAATATTCCGTTAGAACAGGACAGTTGTCCAGTGCCCTTTTTGTCCATTTGTCAGAGTTAGCCCACTGTATTGATTGGAAATAATGCTTCAGTTTTTATTCCATTCAAGCAACATTGTTAATAGAAATATTCTTGAGTCGGCCATTGTCCAACTTTCAAATAACTTCAACATAAGCAAAGGTCTTTTTCAACTCGATCCTGTTATTTTGAATTCCTTTAAAACAGATTTAGATAAGAAGGGTAAAACATTAATCTTTGGTAAACTTGTCTTCTACTTTATTAACTTTTAATTTGCATTTTATTATTTTTTATATATATCGAAACCTGACCATAGGCAGCAGTGTGTTAAAACCCAGGCAGAGTTCCAGTATAAATTTGTATTTTTATAATCCATTTGATCTTGTGCTAAAAATCGATATTTTTTCCTTACAAATCTGTACGCCTCACTGGTAATCCTTTAAGGTTTTAATTTTTAATTTTTTATTTTTACTTCTCTGTTTATTGTATATGTATGTATGTATGTATGTATTTGTATATATAGATATGTATGTTATTTATTTTTTCTTTCTGTAACCTATATATAGGCTTAACCTTTTTATGTACTTCAGTGTTCCTGAGGATGTCATTAGACGAAAGCGCTTGAGCACCATTTTGTGTTTCCTTTCCTTCGTGGTTTTATTCATCATAAATATTTTTCACGTGTTACTTTCGTGAATATATATATATATATATATATATATACATATATATATATATATATATATAAATTATTTCACGAAAGTAACACGTGAAAAATATTTATGATGAATAAACCACGAAGGAAAGGAAACAGAATGGTGCTCAAGCGCTTTCCTGAGGATGTCATTAGACGAAAGCGCTTGAGCACCATTCTGTTTCCTTTCCTTCGTGGTTTTATTCATCATATATATATATATATATATATATATATATATATATATATATATAGACTATGGTCTATAGTCTGCCAATATGGACTATTATCTGCCAATAAACTTTTTCATTTTCATATATAAAATTTAGCTTTTACAAGAATTACTTCTTCATACAATACATTCTGTTAATATTACAAAATTATAAGGTTACTTAAAGACTTGTATAATAATTTTAATGATGTAAGCGTTACTTTATACACACCCGGTAATAATCCTTGCCTTAAACAGTTGGGCAGAAAAAGAATAAGAACCTCTCGAAAGTCTGGTACTGCGTGCTCTCCTTAAAGGAGGAGGCATGCAGTTGGAGATTTCAGAAGAGCAGTGTCCGTTATAATAGCAGTGTCCGTTATAATAGCAATAGTAAAAAGAGAGAGGGGCAACATCAACATCAGGAAAGATCATGAGAAAAGGAAACGCCAAGAATGTTAAGAGAACAGGAAGGATTGAGTTGTTGTTGTTGTTGTTGTTGTTGTTGTAGGTTAGGGGATAGTCGTGTGGAAGATTGTGACGAGTAGACAGATGAAGGGACTGAGTTTTTGAGGCTTTGGAAGCCACATGATTTTCTCTGCCCCAATCAGAGATAGTAGAAAGATAAGAGGCCAGGTGTACCATAACCGTCCCACGCGAAGCATTGATTGTCTGTTGAGAGAGAGGCTTTGTGAAGCGGGTGGAGAAGTGAAAAGTGGAATCATCGACATAGGAATAGATAGGACAGGAAGTGCGACTTAATAGATCATTGATAAATAAAAGGAAAAGAGTGGGTGACAGGACAGAACCCTGAGGAACACCACTGATGATAGCTTTAGGAGAAGAACAGTGGCCATCTACAACCGCAGCTATAGATCGGCCACAAAGGAATTTGCAACTTCCGCTCTTTGTGTTGTTGCTATTTTCATTTTAGGCTAAAAAAAAAAAAAAAAAAAAAAAAAAAAAAAAAAAAATTCTCAAATTTTAAAATGAACTGACGAATTTTCCACTGTCAAAGTACGTAAATAAAAAAAAATGTACTAAAAGTTTATTCTTGCAAACCAGTGGTTCCCAACCTTTCCTGGTTCAAGGTACCCCAATGCCTTCTGTTTTTCTTTCGCTGTAGCCCAGAGGATTTTTGTCACCCACTATTTTCAACATTCAGTTCGTCTCCCGACCCCTTACTTAACTTCAAACTAGGACCATACAGTTTCCAAATGGACTTACTAAATCACTAAAGTATTTTCGTTTGAAATTTTCACATCTTCATCAACCCATGTAAGAGGCACTCTTAGGAGGCACCTTTTGGGGGGGGGGGGCACTTGCGGTACCCCATTTGGCAAACACTGCTATAGCCTATTGCTAGGTCTAGTCTACAATCGAGCCTAACCCAAGCTAATTTAATCCCAAGCATTAAATAACTGCGCGTAAAGTGTATCCTATAAGGAGGTTATTAGTAGTGACCTAGCCGGGTATTGAAACAGGACACTAATTAGGCCTATATTGTTGTATAGGGCCCCATAAATCCCTTTAGCCCTGAACCATTTCCTACTAAAATAGGGTGCGGGGTAAAGTGCCTTATGGAACACCCTGTATAATAAAATAGAAATGAACCTGTTCGAGAATAACCTCACTTAGGATTCCCATTTATAAAATTACTGAAAACTGGAAGGGGAATTGCCAGAAGTACCGGGTGGTACAAAAACTAACTTTTTCAAGAGTTGAATTTATCTTTTAATTAGAAATATACAGTGAAGCCATGAAATTAGTGTTATTAAACAGACTCATAACATTCACAATATTAAAATATCCACTTTTTGTGCCACCCTGTATGTATAAATAATTTTTTTTTTTCAGTCAACCTTTGGAACACACATTGTAAATATAGAAAGTAAAGGTTTTATTGTTTATAACAAAGCACCGCTCCGTCCATTACACATATTTAGGGTACGAATAGCTCGGAGCAGCATCATTGCCAAGTATATAGTGGGGTGTCAACGTATGATACAAACGAGACTTCAATTTTGAAAATAATTTTCACAATAACTAAGCATTACACAGTTTTTTGGAAAAATGTGAAATCTAGTAAGTTAAACGAAATATCAACTGCAATACCTTTAAGGTTTAACATCGTATTTGTAAATTTTCCTAACAGACAATTTGCCTCGATTTTCAGTCGGTCCACAAACCTAGAACATGTCTGTTACATCCTGTCTGTTATATCTGTTTGTCCTATTAACTTAATCGAAACATACATTTATTATTCTGGTTTTTATCCGGGGGAATACTTTGTTCTTGATAATTTAGTATATTTTCATTTACTCGTATTCCCCCAAATATTGTTTTTCTCCATTGTCCCCATAATGGCAGTTAAAACCCAGTGAAGAGCGAGAGACTAGTTAGAAAAGACGTACTCATTCAAAAGATTTAGAGCTTCACACTTTTTCAGTGTGAAACACTTATAAATTCGCTTCTGGCTACCCGACATGACTTTTGCAAAAATTAATCTTTATTATTAGTCACGATATATACGTCAAGGTGTACATAAAGTCAGGATCTATTTTTGTGAAGCACTTGGAAATTATATGGAATTCAATCATAAAATGATAAAGTGGTAACATTTATTAAATAATTAAGAGTAGGATTCGACGTGACGCCCATCAGTATCCTTGCACAACTCAAATCGTTCCGCAGCATTTCTAAACACATTCTGGAGCATTTGCGGGTTATGTTATCTGCAGCAGTTCGTATACGTAAGTTTTCAAGACTCGTAATCTTCGTCTGATAGACGTGCGACTCGATAAAGCCCCATGCAAAGAAATCTAAAGGGGTTAATCTGGTCATCTCGCGACACAAGGTCTGTTGCTTCCGCGTCCGATCCAGCGATTTGGAAAACGTCCATTTAGATAATCCTGAACAATTTTGGCATAGTGACAAGGAGCACCATCATGTTGATAGACGACGGTACTAACAATCCTATCCCCAATCAGCTGAGGTTCAAGGAATTGCTGCAACATGTCCAGATAAATAAGCCCCGTAACTGTAGCTTCAGCAAAGAAAAAAGGACCATAAACCTTAGATTTTGTTAAACCCATCCAGACATTAACTTTAGGTGAGTCTCTCTCCCAATTTTGGGCGAAATAATTCGGTCTTTCATCTGCCCAAATTCGACAGTTATGGCGATTTACTTTTCCACACGTATGGAAAGTGACTTCATCACTAAAGAGAATGTTGTCCATTAAATTATCACTCCAAATTTGTTCTACGAGATCAGCACACACAGCACTTCGTCGAGGGAAATCTTCCTCATGTAAATCATGTAAAACCTGCAAATGATAGCTTTTCTTCTGCAAATTAACTTTCAGAATTTTGTGCACAGATGACGTCGGGAGGCCGAGTCTGTGTGATGCAGCACGAACGGACGTACGTGGCTCCTCAGTGATAATTCCGCGTACTGCATTCACGGTAAGATCTGACATACACGGTCGTCCTGATCTTGCTTCATCATTTACAGATCCCGTTCGTTTAAATTTGTTCACCAATTTTCGTATTGTCTTGTCTATTGGCCCCGGCTTATGAATCTCCTTCTAAACTTCTCTCTGATGTCATTGTATTTCTTTCCCTCGATTCGCCAAATTACTATTGCCACACGCTCTTCTGTATTCATTCTAAGGGCTTCTGAAAGAAAATAGAAAAAATAACTTTCACAAAATAGATCCTGACTTTATGTACACCCTGTATACGTATATATATACACACAGTATATGTATATAAAGGGTGATCCAGAGAAATGGGACCCAAAAGAAACCCCTGTAACTCTTAAAGTATAAATCCTTTTATAAAATCATACGCATCATTCGAAAGAGGATAGTTACAAGTTTGTACAGGATTGTATAGGTTTTGACAATACAAGACAAGATAAGATAAGATACAAAACAAAATAAAAGTGTTAGTTAAAACTAACCCTTCAAGATGACTGCATGGACTGTGGAACAGCTGCGTTTCATAACTGAGCAATATTATGAGCATGGAAGAAGTGTAGTTTCAGCTCAAAGATCTTTCAAGACAAATTTTCAGATGTCAAAATCACCTTCTAAGAAAGTATCCGTCGGTGTGTCAGAAATTTTTCCCTAACTGGCAGCATTGGAAAAAGAAAACCAACTGGAAGAGTGCGCACAGCAAGGATAGACGAGATCATTAACAGAACTCATGAAATTGTACAGGATAATCCTAACATAAGCATCAGACGTGCTTCTCAGCTGTTAGAGTTGGATATGGAACAACACACCGTATATTCAAGCAAAATTTAATGCTCTTTCCATATAAATTCAAACAGTGCAACAACTGAACGATGGAGATTTCGCACGAAGACGACAATTCTGTCAATGGATCCAACAGAAGGTAAATGACACCACCAATTTTCTAGCACTTTGATTATGTCAGACGAAGCCCATTTTCACTTGAATGGAACTGTAAACAAACAAAATTGTCGTTTCTGGGCAACAGAAAATCCATTGAATATTACCGAAGTCCCGTTACATAGTCAGCGTGTAACTGTTTGGTGTGGTCTTACTGCATCTCAGATCATAGGGCCGTACTTTTTTCGAGGATTCCACCGAAACACGGTCACTGTAAATGGTGATCGCTACGAAAAAATGTTGACCGATTTCCTTATTCCTAAATTAAGAGATCTTTGTCTAGAAAACCACTGGTTCCAACAAGACGGAGCTACCTGCCATACCACGAGGAACTGCATGGCAGTTTTGCGTCAAACGTTTCCAGGCGAGTTAATCTCAAGATTTGGAGACGTTGAATGGCCCGCAAGGTCTCCGGATTTTTCTCCCTTAGATTATTATCTCGGGATATTTAAAGAGTAGGGTCTACAGAAATAACCCAACGACCTTGCAAGAATTGAAGGCCGCCATCACAAATGAGATACAGGCCATACCACCGCACACTCTTGCAAAAGTGATGCAGATCTTACAAGCGAGAACACTGGAATGCTTGGCAACTAATGGAGCACATTTGAAAGGAGTAATTTTTAAAAAATAAACATTTCATAATAAACTTATAACTCTACTCTTTCGAATGATATATAGTTTTTATGAAAGGAATTAAATATTAAGAATATTTGGCTTTTTTTTGTGGGTCCCATTTATCTGGATCACCCAGTATAAGAAAACCCTGCTGATTTAACTCCATCTTCAATGAATTTAACGATTAGCCACTGGAATGATGAGTTAGGCCAGAAGGACATTATCGAATCCTAGCGTGGGAAGAAGAAAAAGGACTGCCGCCCGATTTCTAAAATGTGATGTCTGGACCATTCCGAACGCTAAAATGTGATGTCTGGACCATTCCGAACGCTAAAATGTGATGTCTGGACCATTCCGAACGCTAAAATGTGATGTCTGGACCATTCCGAACGCTAAAATGTGATGTCTGGACCATTCCGAACGCTAAAATGTGATGTCTGGACCATTCCGAACGCTAAAATGTGATGTCTGGACCATTCCGAACGCTAAAATGTGATGTCTGGACCATTCCGAACGCTAAAATGTGAGATCTGGACCATTCCGAACGCTAAAATGTGATGTCTGGATCATCCTGAATGCTAAAATCTGTACTAAATCGTCAACGAAATACCCTTAAATTATTTATCAACCAACCATTTTTGTCATGTTTTCAAATTTTATCATATCCAGGAAAGAATTTAAAATATACTGAACAGTGTCAGATACAGAGAAACGGGATTCCCGTGGGAAATGTTAGCGTTGGACCCCTTCGAACACTGAAACGTAAAATTATTTATTGAGAGCTCCTGTGGGGACCCCAAAACACGCGGTCCTCGGTTCTCTCTCCGTGTTCATTGACATATGCTCACCCGATTTGAGTATCTTTTTTAGCTAAATTTTATCGCCTCTGTGGGGACCACAATACACGGAGACCGCGTGCAGTTGCACAAACTGTATGTACCTCGATCTGGCACTGATATTGATCATATACTGTATACAAACTGCGCTAAAACTTGCAGAAATATACCTTTGTAATATAAATCCTAATATATTTCCCCCCAAAAAATTAGTTGGTAGATAAATGGGTACCCTGGGTTAGTCTAGTGGTTAAGACGCTGGGCTGCCGGTGGGACGTGATTCGGATTCCACGTTAAACTGTAGGTCTAAGTGACAAGCTTGACTTTCGTTAGAATGAACAATTCGGGCGGAAGCAAAACCAAGGTTATTGGATTACCTGATGGGATTCTATACTCGCTAGTTTCGTCGTGTGGGTGTGCAGTGGAAAGGGTGGGCTGAGTATGCTCTTTATTAATATCTAGTAAATATAGCTTGGCTCTTAAGCATAAAATCTCTTAGCTTTTATGATTATTCCTACCAACAAACAAAGTCCCAATAGCCCGAGATACGGACGAGAGTGATATATACTCCCCTTCCCCTTCAACATATGTCAGTGGTAAGAAAGTCATTCAAACGCCATCTATCGGGTGATTTTTTAAACATGTGACACTTTAAAAGGTTTATATTTCTTTAGCAACTGAAATAAAAGCATGAAATATTTACTGTACCTTCTCTACACATGGGGAATTAATTCCCTAATGCAAAACATACTCTATGCGATGTCCTCTCAGCCAGTTAACTCTGCACGTAGACAACAAAATTCGAAGTACTCTGGACAGAAGTATCTGTTGAAATCTGAGAAATTTCTTGTTCAATTCATGCTTTCAATTCTTTTATTATGTGTGGGTTCTGCTTAGACAGCCTACCTTTTAAATAACTCCCAAGATAAAAGTCACAGGGGTTTAGATCTGGTGTGTTGGTGGCCATAGTATTTCTTTATCATAAATCGCATGAAATCCATTGGATAGGACACTTCCGTCGAAAGTATCGTGCAAGTATCTTGTAAGTATCGTGAGCTGAGAGGACATCACATAGAGCATGTTTTGCATTACTAATTCCCCATGTGTAGATAAGGAACATTGAAAATTTCATGCTTTTATTTCAGTTAATAAAAAAAAATACAAACCTTTAAAAGTGTCAGATGTTTAAGAAATCATCCTACTGTATATTTGAAAACAGTCAGATGTTTACACCATCATCCGAGTACATTTATTGTAGCAAAATTACGCTATGTCATATAAAAAAGAAAACACAGAATTTTGTAAAAGCTTTATGACACACACACCACACACACACACACACTATATATATATATATATATATAATATATATATATATATATATATATATATACACATATACTCAGCAACAGCCTATAT
>JAJOZX010005708.1:95000-175000 GCA_023014485.1 Bathynomus jamesi
TCAACCAAACTTAATTTAGCCTAGCCTAGCCTAGCCTAGCCTAGCCTAACCTAACCTAACCTTCGTACCATCTGACTAAGAAGAGCGTGATAGGGGTTTCGGACGCAAGTGAGAGCTCGAACGGCGTTTTCTCTTAAGTCATTAAATAATGACGTACTACCTAACCTACTGTAGACTTTTTTCTGACAATTAAAATGTTTGAAAATTTGTTTATACAAATTGTTTAATGTTCCAAGGTACCAAAAGTGTTACCTTACCAAAGAAATTACCCCACAACATCTGTAAGTCATCACACACTCGACCTTACTAATGCCCAGTTACCTACGCACGCGCGCACACAAACACACACGACCTTAACCCACTTTGTTGACCGAGAGAATATTATTTTCGACACTTTTACATACTGACATGTCGATATTTCAACCACCTTCCATAAGTTAGGTTAAGTTAGGATATGACAGGTTAGGTTAGGTACAGGTTAGGTTAAGTTATGCCTGGTGAAGTTACGCTAGGTTAAGTAAGGTCTGGTTAGTTTAGAATAGGTTAAAACATAAAATATGACGCTCTTGGTTTGTATAAGTTTTGAATGTTTGTCAAATAATAAAAATTAGATAGATAGATAGATAGATACACATACATACATACATACATACACGGCAAAATTTACTCAAACTTACACACTAAAATTTAACTAATGTTTGTAGTTTCGCTGCAAACATTGTCTTTCGACATCTCGCAGACATATTCACGAGCAGAGCTTCGGTAAAATTAGTATAAATTCTACAATTGTGGTTTGGTATTCCATATTTCAGAAGTCATTTCACCGTTTTCAATTAAGTTTTTAATTAAACTTAAAGCGTAAATAGTAAATCACGTTAAACTGTTTGGGGAACCTCACAAAAATCACTATCGTTTATACAGGGTGTTCAAAAAGAAACGCAACCCGAAACAGAAAGAAAATGGTTAGGCTATAATAATATACGCATTCTCCAATGGGTTGTTTCTTTTTGAACACCCTGTATTACCTTGATTTAATTGTATAGCGACTAGTTTTATATAGTTAATACTAAAAAACACTACAAAGTAGAAAGCTAAACTTACTTAATCAATTAGTACATTTTTCTTAATCTATCGGTCTACGTCGTGGCGAAGTCGCAACACCGCTTCCAGTGAGATCAGCGATGTTAAGCGACATTAAGTCTGGGTAGTAGTTGTTTGGGTGACCGTCCTCCGTCCGCATTCAGATGATGTAGCGACCCGTATTTGATTCGGATTCCACGTAAAACTTTAGGCCCCTTCACAAGAAACAAAGACTTCCCGCAACCTTCTATACATAGAAGATATCCTGGGGTCCGGGATAACAGGAAAGTACCATATAATCTTTTTATTGTCTCAAATCACTCTAAACAAAAAGCATGGCAACCATGTAGAGCATATTATATAAATAAAAATGGTTGTCCATAACAAAATGTTTATTTTTCCTATGTATGGAAACTTACGGCCCACCCTGTATATGATACACACAGACAGTGCATGGAACAAGGAACTCTTCTGGGAAAATTAAATCCACTATAGTCCGAATAAGTAATGGTAATGACAAATACCATAGTTTTTCTTTTCATGATGCTAGCCCGACGTGGGCAACGGGTCACTCGCAAAGAGGTCCCATAAATATAGCTTCCCTCACCAGCTATCTGCAAAGCAGACAGGATCCAGCTTTGGGACGCTCAATTCTACCAGTTGAGGTTTAAGTTTTGTTTTTTGGCTAAAAATATAATAGTTACCCCTTTTTCTTTATGTATTCAATCTGACGTGAAGGCAGCGAGTCTTTTGCTTATATTGAGGTTCTAAATGTAGCAGGGCTAGGCTGCTTTAAACCCTAGATTCATGTCCCAAAGCTGGATCCTGTCTGCTTTGCAGATAGCTGGTGAGGGAAGCTATATTTATGGGACCTCTTTGCGAGTGACCCGTTGCCCACGTCGGCTAGCATCATGAAAAAGAAAAACTATGGTATTTGTCATTTACCATTACTTATTCGGACTAGTGGATTTAATTTTCCCAGAAGAGTTCCTTGTTCCATGCACTGTCTGTGTGTATCATATACAGGGTGGGCCGTAAGTTTCCATACATAGGAAAAATAAACATTTTGTTATGGACAACCATTTTTATTTATATAATATGCTCTACATGGTTGCCATTGTTTTGAAAACACATTTCAATACGTGTTCCCCACTGTTGATGAACGCGCATTAGCACAGTTGACGTTATGCTTGTAATGGCGTTGGTGATACGTTCCTTTAGATGATTTATGTCTCGTATCTTTTCCTGATACACCATGGCCTTCAAGTGCCCCCAAAGATAGAAATCAAGGGGGTGAGATCTGGGGATCTGGGAGGCCACTCCACAGGACCACGCCGACCAATCCAAGCATCCGGAAACTGCTGCTGATCCAAATACCGACGCACGTGAAGACCATAATGAGGTGGAGCTCCATCTTGCTGGAAGTAAACTGGGAAGTTACCTTCCTCGTTTAGCAGGGATGGGAAAATCTCTTCTTGCAACATGTTAAGATACCTTTCGGCATTAAGATTTCCACTGACAAAAATTGGTCCAATAATTCTGTCACCCCATATCCCGGCCCACACCATCACTTTACCGGCACCTTGCATCTTCGTCGGACTCAGCCAGTTAGGGTTAGCATTACTCCAATAACGTATGTTTTGCCGATTAACCTCTCCATTGACGTAAAAATTTGCTTCATCAGTAAACAGATCTTACGTCAAACGCATATTCTTAGGGTATCTGAAACATAAAAACAAACGTTTAATTTTTCCTATGTATGGAAACTTACGGCCCACCCTGTATATATATATATATATATATATATATATGGGAATGAACTCAGAATGGTCCCTGAGTTTTTATGATACACACAGACAGTGCATGGAACAAGGAACTCTTCTGGGATAATTATATCCACTATAGTTCGAATAAGTAATGGTAAATGACAAATACCATAGTTTTTCTTTTTCATGATGCTAGCCCGACGTGGGCAACGGGTCACTCGCAAAGAGGTCCCATAAATATAGCTTCCCTCACCAGCTATCTGCAAAGCAGACAGGACCCAGCTTTGGGACATGGATCTAGGGTTTAAAGCACCTAGCCATGCTACATTTAGAACCTCAATATAAGCAAAAGACTCGCTGCCTCACGTCAATCTGACGTGAAGGCAGCGAGTCTTTTGCTTAAATTGAGGTTCTAAATGTAGCAGGGCTAGCTGCTTTAAACCCTAGATCCATGTCGCAAAGCTGGATCCTGTCTGCTTTGCAGATAGCTGGTGAGGGAAGCTATATTTATGGGACCTCTTTGCGAGTGACCCGTTGCCCACGTCGGCTAGCATCATGAAAAAAGAAAACTATGGTATTTGTCATTTACCATTACTTATTCGGACTATAGTGGATTTAATTATCCCAGAAGAGTTCCTTGTTCCATGCACTGTCTGTGTGTATCATATATATATATATATATATATGTGGATTGTCGTCCGAAAATATAGTTTGTTAGTGTTTATATAATAGTATTCACAATAAAATTCTACGTTAACAAAATGAAGTAAAAAACAAAAAAAAATGCTTATGATAACCAAGTAAACAAATTGTATTTTAACCATTGCTTTATTTCATCAAAACAAAAAGGTGTTAACTAAATGTAGTTTGTTCAAGACAAAAAAAAAAATTCCCCCAACTTTACCCCTTTTGCTTCCCGTACCTAAAATAAATTTAAAAGTAAAAAACAAATCTAATGTCTGTCCATCGAAGGTGCAAATGTACTGTCGCTTCTATTTTCTTTTAGTTTCCGAGATTTGTCATAAGATAATTTATCAGAGAGTCGTAATTAACTTTTCCGAGTAACTTCTGTTATCGGTGAATTTCGACAACGATATATTAAGATACGGTTGGGAAACTCTTTCGATATACTTCTAAAATAACTTTTATAGGTTTTCAACATTTCAAATTATTGGTAAAGAGGTTGGCAAAGAGGTTGGCAAAGAGGTTGGCAAAGAGGTTGGCAAAGAGGTTGGCAAAGAGGAAAAGGGACTCGGTAAATTATCAATAATTTGCGTGTAATGGTGACGTTTGTACGTAAAACATCTTCAGATTTTTATTTTTAAGTGGAACAACCTTAAGGACGCCGTGTATGTGAACAATTTAAGTATTCTAGACAAATTAAAAACAAATATTTCTCGTGGTATCAGTGACATACAGTCGAATCAACAGCTGCAGCGTGTCTCTTACATGAACCAGCGTGACAACTCTGCTCGAGGCGAGAGAATAGTTTGAACGTTCTTAACTTCAGTTTTAAGATTTTTGGCATTGTTTCATTAACACTGTGATTTATCAATTAATAAATGAATGTAATAAATGTTATAAAGGTTGTAATTTGCAGTACAATTTCTTTAGGAACACCCTGCATATAATAATCAGTCAGAACGGCCAAAAAATAGCACAGTACTCAGGTCAAACGAATAGGGCCAATTGCGCTAACTCCTGGATCATTATTAGTCAGCCCAAACAGGAGCTGAAACCCCGATCTCAGTGTTCACTTCGCTTGAAGTGAAGCGGTGATATTCACCGAGCTACGGGCGCTAGCACCCTGGGTATAGTGCTCCATCCAATAAATAGTAAGGGAGAAACGCGCACGCCAGCATATGGACACACATTTGTAGGAAGTACATATACGTATTAACCACATAGGCCTATTTGTTGGTATATACTCTACAGAACATATACTACATAACCTGATTCAGCTCAGTATAACGAATCGCTGTGGACGCTGAAATAAATAAATATATAAATTCTACCCCCAACAGCCAACAATAGACGCATTATCTGAATTCTAGAGATTCATATTTATTCCACGTTAAGTGGAAGACATTTAGAGATATTCCCAATATCCAATTTTATATTTCATCTTCACACGAACAATTTTTATTTATTTTGAGTTACGAGAGGGGGAGATAAAATTTTTGGAAAAATATTCCAGTGTTTATACGCTCCCAAAATGTGTCAATAAAAACACGGTTAATGTTTGTTCTAATGAAGAAATATTTTTTTTTGTACAAACAATAGTCAATTCATTCTTTCTTTTTTTCAGTGGAAAAATACACATTGAGATGAAAATCAAGATGGACGTTCTCATTTCGTTTGAAATTTATTTAACATCGAGTCTATATATAAAGAAATTACGGCTCTGATAGACGGCATGAAACATTGAATTTACGAATGACTTACATGCATAAATAGGTTTTACCAGATGAATTATGTATATATATATATATATATATATATATATATATATATATATATATATATAGAGAGAGAGAGAGAGAGAGAAGAGAGAGGGTGTGGTGTGTGTTGTGTGTTTGAGGTCACAACGTGATCAATATTTGTGGAAAGTTTAACTACATCAGTGCACACTTTCTTTTCAATCTCTTATACTTTGAAAAGGTGGCCAAGCTTATCATTTTCTCAAATCAGTTAAGATTGAAAGTTCGCAATGCACAAAAAAGAAAATTCTCGAATACTGAGTTAAAAGAGTAATTTTTTGATTTGCAACAATAAATCATTATATTAATTGTGTTTCTAATGTCATTATATCACTCAATTTGACTGACTACTTTCGAAAAGTACTGTTCCATTCAAATCATGAAAAGTAGGCCTGAGACTAAATGGCAGTCAAAGACGACACCAGACAAGGACGAGGCAATCTGGGTCAAACGAATTTTTAATTAAGTTTTCATGATTCCTAAAAATAGTTAAAATAACAAGTGACAAGCAAGAGTAAGCCTAACATTCAAATATGTTAACTCGATTAGCTTTTAACAGTAGACGAAAACACCAGTTAGACTAGTTAATTTGGGCCTACTTGTCCGTTTTTAATTTTCTGTGTAAAACCAAAGAAAATACATAGCATGCGGGTAAAAATTACATAAGATTTTAATGTTAGGACTAGGGCCTAGAGAAGGGGAGTTACCAATTCATTTTCTCTGCGGTTAGCGAAGATATTTCTGTAACTCTCCCAAAGTCCGCTGCTTATGCTAGTTTTTTCTTTCGTAGTATTTTCATAATATGGCTGACATTATTTTTACCAAAATCAACTTAAAATTATCGCCTTTAATCTCCCGAAGGAAAAACTAAATTTAAACTTTGCAAAAATAATCGACAAAGTTAGATTTTTTTTTTAATTTTTCAAAATGTCAAAAAGTTCGTCTATAATTTAGAGTAAATCCTATAATCAGATTATCGTTCTATCCCCTTCGGTCCATACGAAATTCGTTGACGATCAGGATTCGGACCGTGGTCCACCTATCGATAATTCCTGCCCGAGAGAATATTTAATATTTTCAACTGTTCTGCATTTCTAATAGAAGCAATGAAGGACAGGCAAGTAAGGCACTTTTAAAATCCCAACTATATAATGATAGGCCATATTAAAATACTTACCGATATATAAATTAAATTAATAAATTAGTTATAAATTAAATTTACAGATTAAATTAATAAATGAAACTAATAAATTACTCGTAATTGTCATTAACTCGAGTTAATACAGTCGTAGGATACAATCAAAGATGACTTTCTACCTTATTTGATCCTTTTAAAGCTGGTAATTTATCATCAGGTACTTAATTAAGTCACATTTGAATATAATTTTAAACGTCTTGATAATATATGCTAAAAATTAATAATAAAAAATTATATTGAGCATTAAAAGTTAATATGAACCGAAGACATGACACAAAAAGGGGGTTTTACATCGCTTGATAATTTTGAAGTTGATATTTTAAATAAAATTACTTCTGAGCAACATTTAAAAAAAAGTAAAGACATTTAAAATAACGACCCCTCTAGGCCCCCCCCCCAAAAGACGGTCCTCTGTCACATTGCCTTTGAAGTTATGAGAGAGTTCAAACTACCCTAAAATAATATAGATATATATATATATATATATATATATATATATATATATATATATATATAGCAAAAAGGTTTGCTTTCTGCAGAGGGATTTTGCATGCGCTTTCACGATGCATGCATGACGGATGGCTGTAATTTAGTAGCTGGAATTTGTCCCCAAAAGAACACGGTTACAATTAAACTCATGAGAACGGAGGGAAATATTAAAAAATTTTATGTTTGTTGGACAAGAGTGAATATATGATAGTTTTGAAGCTCTTTTGCTAATTGGGCTAAAATACAGGCTAAAATTTAGATTCGAAACATTAACTCCTACAGAGAAACAAGTTACATGGGCTGTTATATATATATATATATATATATATATATATATATATATATATATATAAATTTGATTATAAAGGCTAAAGCATATTGTTCACCTTCTTCACTGAATATAAATAGATATAGTATTGGTTCCCCTCCCCCTACCCCTACCCCGTAACGAAATAGTCGTGGGAAGCACAACTGGGAATTTAAACATACGGTCTTTTTATCTTATAAATAATAATATAGAAACGAAAATTAGAACCCAAACGAATTCAAAGAGCGATGAATCCGACTAAAATTTCCTTTCATTATGTTAATTTAATTAAATCTTCAAAGAAAGACAGACAAAATTGGTGAAAATAAAAAGATTATTTTTATTTTATCTCATTTAATATTTCTTTATTATTATTATTATTAATAATATATTTATTTATTTATTTATTTATTAAATAAGATAATAAATTTTTATTTTACTTGCAAAGAAAATGCTTGGGTTTTTTTTTTTTTTTTGTTTTTGTTAATCAAAGTAGAGTATACCTTTTTTATTTTTTTTATTCCTGAAAAGCCATTGTGGTCTATTATAATAAAAGTATATTTGTTCATTTGGGGGGGGGGGGAATGATGTTTGTTATTCTACGCAAGTTAATTTTTTTCATTACGAGGTTATTTAGACCCGACACTAGTCTCCGTATGTGCGGTCCCACACTGGCCTTCTAGGGTTAAGAGGAAAGTGTCTTTTGACCGGGTTACGAATTTAGTCGATTTTATTTTAGTTTTGGTATTACCAATTAACCCGGTAATTTATAGTTAACACACACACACACACTCACAAAAAAAATTCTAATTAGTAAAATTTATGCACTGAACTAATTAAATTTGCCCGATCTGTACGGTAAATTATGAAAATGAATGAAAATGAAAAGGTTTATTGGCAGACCATAGTCCATATGACAAATATTAATAATATAATGACGATTCACACACTAAGGATAGAAATATATATACAGTTGATTAGAAATAATACAGTAATGTCGAAGTTAAATGGAGCTACAAACAGACTTTTCGTACCATGAATTCCATACCTATATTAACAGAACTTGGAGAAAACACGTGAATTACGAGAACAGTCAACCTCTGAGAAAATGTTCATTTCAAGCTATTGGTGACCTCATCTCGTTTGTCAGTACATCATTTTTTTTGGATCACCTGAAGATCAGGGCCCCTAGCCTTCATTAGTTAGCCATATAAGGCTAACTAACGAAAATATCAAGACTTGACCTAACCAATCATCAAGGGAGTACAGTTGACCTAACGACTGGTTAGGTTAAGTCGTGATATTTTCGTTAGTTAGCCTTATAAGGCTAACTAACGAAGGCTGGGGGCCCTGATCTTCAGGTGATCCCAACAATTTTTTTTTAAAATTGCTAATTATTGTACAAAACAATTATTACGATATTACATAAATTAGTACATTAGATTATACTTCAATTACGTTTGTACGCTACATTTTTTATAATCTATGAGTAACTATTTTATACTGCAAAGAACGTAAGGTGGGAGTGTTTTATATAATATATACAGGATGTCCATAAATTATCTTCACAAATTCAATTCAATTTCAATTGAATTTGTAAAGATAATTTATGGACACCATGTGTGTATATATATATTCAACGAAGAAGGTGAACAACAACAGGCTTTAGCCTTCACAATCCTGTTGTAATGTTCAGCTAATAGTATTTCACTCATCATTATAAAACCTGATCTTTCTAAAACCTTAAATCCTTTTCAGTCAAAGTACGACCCCCTCAAGCAATAGGAGTGTAGGACAAAAGCCCCCTAGGACAAAAGCCCCCTAGGACAAAAAATAATAATAATTTTTTAATCATTATTTTTATTCTTTATTAATTATACTGTAGTTTATGTTTATTGTTTATGTATTTTGGCTCTCGTCATTTTCGTTTAAACTAACGAAAATATCACAACTTAACCTAACCAATCATCAAGGGCGTACAGGTGACCTAACCGGGCATTCAATTAACGTAACAGGTTAATATTGGTTATTTCCGTGTGCGGAAATTTGTACGTCAACATTTGTACGACGGAAATTTATACGCCAGCATTTGTACGCCAGAACATTTATACGACTGGAAATTTATACGACTGACATTTGTACGACGGTAATTTAAGTATGCGCTCTACCGGACTTTTTTGACTTAAGTATGCGATCTACCCATGATAATAACCGTGACTTCATTTTTTTTATATAAACATAAGCACAGGTGCAAAAAATAAATACATAAATAAAAGTAAACATTACTTAAATATTTTGAAAATAATTTCAATTTGAAGCATATTAAATTTTATCATGTATCACAGCGCATTAAAGGATTAACAGGTAGGTAAATGGTTATTGAATAGGTACAGGTGGTTAGTAGGGCGGAGTGAAAAACACATTTTTCGAATTTTCAAATTGGCTAGTGTGGAAAATGTGTGGAGTAGTGAGGAAATAAGCTGGTATAAATTTAAAATCATAACATTAATATCTTCAGGTGCCACAATGACCTTCAATATTGAAAAAAGCAGATTTTAACCAATAATTACAGAAGAGTCCACGATGCACAATAGACAAGAATTTATTCACACTTGTATAAAAATAGCTCAGTCAACCTTTAAAAAAAGTTTCTATTCTCTAAAAACAGTTTTCTATAGTCAGCTCACTCAGCTGTCACGTGAGTACCTCGGTTCAGTGTAGCTGTCGCTCTCGTAGCAGGTGGGTGTTCTGTTGTTGGCGTTACTCAGATAGTCTAAACTATATTTCTTATATATTTTGCATTTCTTTATTGTGTTGCCCTAAGTTTGCCATGTACTATTAACTGAAATTAACGTATAATTGATATTAGCTCTTTCTTTTTCAGATTTGTATACTTTCAAAATGTCTCGAGTTTGTGCAAAATCAACCAGGGCCTCAACTGAGTGCCCCATGTTTGGTATGGGGGAAGATTTGTGGCACAGGAATCTTCCTACATACGAAGGAGTTTTTAAATATTACTTGTTTGTAAGAAACGATTTGAAACAGAATACTAATAAAGATCCTTCAATATCTCAAATATTAGAACAAGTTGTTGATAAATTGAAAACAATTTGGGAAAGTGCTTCCGTCCCAATTCTGTCAGACAGGCGAATTGAAACAATGTTCAGAAGCTACCACGAAAAGTATCGTGTCATTATGAAGCCATACCAAAGCAGAAAAAAATTCTGAAGCTTACAAAGCAAAGATTGATATGTTCAAAAAAGAAGCACACACGAAACTTTTTGACATTGCAGCGTGCAAGTGCAAAGTACTAACACAATGTTCTTGTCCCAAAGAAAAAAACGGTTCCAAAGGAAGAAGTGACGTTCCTCTTAGATCAAAGGAGTGAAAGAAAACTGTTTATTGATAGAGTAGATATTACACTCTCAAAGAAAAAAGCATCTACGTTGCTAAGAAAGCAAAAAGAAGCTGTGAGGCTCACCAAAGAATCTTCACAGGAGAAATTGCAGGATACAAATGTTGAATTATCATCATCGACATCAAATAGTGAAAGTGAATCTGGCGAAATATCAGACGATACATTTCCAGAGCCAGTTAGCTCGAAGAGAAAGCTCGAACAACCTGAAGAACAATTATTCAAGAAAAGGAAAACTACAAATCTACCTTCAGTGGCTACTGCTTGTGACAGGACTGCAGTTTCAGATCGAGCTGCAGCATTCATTGTTAGTGCAGTATTGCAAGATATTGGAGAAGTTTCTATTGACAATACATCTGAAGTAGTGGATAGGAGTAAAATCAGAAGAGAAAGACAAAAGAAGAGATCAGAAATTATGAAAGATCAAAATCAGGTCCCAATCAGAGGAATCTATTTTGATGGTCGAAAAGATTCTACACTCTTCCAAGAAAAAAAAGAGTCCAAAGTATATCAGAAGGAGGTAACAGAAGAACATATCACTTTAGTGAGAGAACCTGGTTCAGATTATTTGGGCCATTATTCTGTGAATTCTGGATCAGCTGAAGAATATGTAAAGGAATGTTTGAGTATATTGGAAATAATGACATGAACCTGGAAAACCTTGTTGCCATTGGATGCGATGGTGCAGCAGTCAACACTGGAGAAAAGGGAGGCGTTATAAGGCTTATAGAATTGAAGCTGAAGAAGCCAGTTCAACATTTAGTGTGCCAGCTCCATGCCAATGAATTGCCATTACGCCATTTAGTTGCAAAGCTGGATGGAAAAACATCTGGCCCCCGCGGATTCACCGGTCCTATTGGCAAGGAATTAGAGAACTGTGAGAGTCTTCCTATTGTCGAGTTTGAAAGGATTGATGCTGAGGAACCAACTGTAGACTGTGAAGATCTTAGCACCGACCAAAAATATCTAATTGATATTCATCAGGCCATAACAAAGGGATATTGCTCTCCAGATCTTGCTCATCGTAGTCCAGGCAAAATGGCACATTCACGATGGCTGACTACAGCAAATCGTTTGCTTCGTCTATACGTTTCAACTGTAAGTCCATCTGAGAACCTCATGAACATTGCTTCTTTTATAATGAAGGTCTACATCCCAATGTGGTTTTCTATTAAGCAAAGTACGTCTTTTGTCAATGGCTCAAAACATGTTTTCAAAATTATTGAACTAACAAGAACACTGAATGACGAAGTAAAGGATATTGTAAACCTTGTCATACAAAGAAATGCATTTTTTGCAAATCCAGAAAATATTCTAGCATCAATGATTCATGATGACCGCAGCGCCATAAGAGAATTAGCGTGGAGGCGAATAAAGAAAGCAAGGCAAACAAACAAGGAAAAAGTTGAGGCGTTTCACAGTACCTGTTATTCAATTTGAAGCTACTGATTATACTGATTTAATTAATTGGCAAAAATGCATTGTCACTGAACCACCTGTGACAAGACACCTGACAGAAAATGAGATTGAAGAATTCATAGAAAACAAGAGTAAAGCTGAATATAAAGTTTAAATAAAACGTTAATAGAAAAAAACATGCGCAAGGATGAGTGGTTGGGAGGGCATGGGTGGAGCTCGACACGCAGCCACCTCCTCGTGGTGAGTTCTGGATTATTTAGATCATTAATCAAAAGAACATTGATCTAAATAAACTAAGAGCTGCGTAATTCAGTAACTATTTTGGTAATTGGAACACTTAATATATAATAATAACAAGTAAGTTTCAGTTATTGTACTAATGCAGAATATAAGAAAATCATTATATTTCACTTTTTTCGACGGCTTTGTGGCACCTGAAGATATAATTTCGCAGGACTAATATTTATGCACAGTCATTATCTATAGCACCCACATATTTTCCGCACTAGCCATATTTGAATTTCGAAAACAAGTTTAAAAACCTCATTTTCGATCCGCCCTAGTGGTTAGGTTAGGTTAGGTGATTAATGAGAAAAAACTCGCAAGATTTGTTCTCTGATTTTTTAAATGACATTCGTTCTGTATATCGCTAATTACATTTTCTCCTAAATTGATAAACTGAAATCTAGTTTCAATTATGCATTTAATTATTGTAATATGTAATTTCATAATTTGTGATAATTTGTATTTTAACTTACTTACTTACTTAGTTTCAAATTCAATTTTATTAACTGATCATGAATTTCTTGCGCATAACGTATAAATTACCGACGTACAAACGTTTGGCGTATAACTTTCCAGTCGTATAAATGTTCTGGCGTACAAATTTCCGTCGTACAAATGTTGGCGTACAAATTTCCGGGTTTCGGATATTTCACCTAAATATCTTCTGATCTTTTCAGATTAGATGTGACACCTGACTTGTCCGAGGGGCTCTTTTGTCCGAGGGGCTCTTTTGTCCGAGGGGCTCTTTTGTCCGAGGGGCTCTTTTGTCCGAGGGGCTCTTTTGTCCGAGGGGCTCTTTTCCGAGGGCTCTTTTGTCCGAGGGGCTCTTTTGTCCGAGGGGCTCTTTTGTCCGAGGGGCTCTTTTGTCCGAGGGGCTCTTTTGTCCGAGGGGCTCTTTTGTCCGAGGGCTCTTTTGTCCGAGGGGCTCTTTTGTCCGAGGGGCTCTTTTGTCCGAGGGGCTCATTTGTCCGAGGGGCTCATTTGTCCGAGGGGCTCTTTTGTCCGAGGGGCTCTTTTGTCCGAGGGGCTCTTTTGTCCGAGGGGCTCTTTTGTCCGAGGGGCTCTTTTGTCCGAGGGGCTCTTTTGTCCGAGGGGCTCTTTTGTCCGAGGGGCTCTTTTGTCCGAGGGGCTCTTTTGTCCGAGGGGTCTTTTGTCCGAGGGGTCTTTTGTCCGAGGGGTCTTTTGTCCGAGGGGTCTTTTGTCCGAGGGGTCTTTTGTCCAGACCCGAAGCAATAGACAAGAAATAATAATATTGTAAAAACATACCATTTTTCGACAAATGTTTCTAAATATAGGTTTAGTTTTGCCATCAAAAGAGGACCCTGAAATATTTGTAATGCAAGTGATTAATTACTAAAATATTTGGTTTTGAATGACACTAAATCTTGTACGGTTTGATATAAAAAAAAAGAAGATGGTAAAGAAAAACGCTATTTCTGAATTATCTCCTTGGGAATACTTTAACTATAATATAAATTAAGTATATTTACAAAAAACTTATTTTAGTACTGTTAAGGGTAAAACAAAAAACTTATTTCAATGCAATGGCTAAAAAAAAAAAAAAAATTATGCTCAAAATCCTTAATAAAGGCTTTTGGGTGTACAATGTTTTTATCATCACAATTGCTAGTTTTTATTAAGATTTCTCCAATTCCGAATTTTAAATTTTTTTTAGTCTAAATTTGAAGATACAAAATACGTGTGTGTGTGTGTGTGTGTGTGTGTGTGTGTGTGTACGTCGGTATCTGGGGTATTTTTGTTTGTTTGCTTACCTTAATCTCACTATATATATAAATAATATCAATTTAGATTTCAAAAACGCCTCAATTCATCCACATCCAAAGGACGTAATTTTAAATTCATTGTATAATCAAATACACGAAAATGTATGAAAGTGATTCGATGAAGAATTAAAAAAAAGTGTTTAATACTTAAAGGAATTTAAAAGGATTATAAATAGTGAATAAAGGCGTTCCGGAAAGATCTGAATAGAACAAAATCTTATATTTATGGATTAAACAATCCCTTTTTTCAAACAAGCAGAACGACGATTGTAGGAGGAAAATATTTGAAAAATGAAAGTTGGTGAGTCCTTCAAAATGTTCAAAGTAAACATCACAGTTCTACCAACTGTAAATTCGATAGTAAGGTTTATAAGATGTGTTGAAAATGTTTTTAAAGAGTTAATAAACAATATGAAACTAGTTTAAACAAGGTTTATCTCTTTATACACACCCTGTACGAGGAAGATATTAAATTTGAGCAGAGTATAACAATCCACTCGTTGTCAACATTCTTGGTTATACAAAAACCAAATATTTGTCAACCAATCCAAATGTTCAATTCAATCACGATATGATTGCATCAACACTCCATTCAAATGTTCCGTAGAAAATAGTCATGGTTGTTGGAAAGGTTGAATTAACCATTGTGACTTGTTGGCAAATAGTTAACCATGAATTTGGTTGTTTTTATAACCAAATATTCTTTCTCTATTTGGCGTTGGAGGAAATATGTAAAGAAACTTCAAAACTTAATATAAATGAAACATTAGAGTTGATTAAATTTAAATTTTAGATTTTCTTATTCCAATGGAAGTAATGAATTTTTCAAAGCCTTTTCTCTGAATCTTTCAAATTCCTTTTGATAAAAAATCTTTAAAGAAGATATTTGTAAAGAAAAGGAAAAAAACAACAACCCCATTTTCTTCCGGTTTCAAAAAAATCAGTTTTTTGTGAAGATTCACTGAAATGAATATTAATATATGGACGTTGTATAGAGTAAGTTAAAATTAGATACAAAAGCAATTAATATTTTTCATACTATAAAAATACATATTCAATTACAATATAAAACCAAACGTCATAAATTGTCTTCTATAAATGAACAACACTGTCTGTTTCTGTCAATTTATCTACAGTATTTATGTATTCAATGTCTTCAATTTCAGAAATTGCTGAAGCTACCTCTGTTTACATAGCTGGGTTGTTCGGGCTTGAAGACATTTCGTTGGCGAGCTATTCTATCTATAAGTGTCCCGAAGGTTAGATTAAGTTAGGCCCGGTTACATTAAGATAGGTTAAGTTATTAGATATAAAATGTGAATAGACTCGTCTTGTATAAAGACTCAAAGGTGCAAAGTCTAATAATAAAGAACAGTTGGTAACATGGCTTAGCATGTACTGTTTGAAATGAAAAATCAATTCCCTAGTACAGCAGTGTTTTCCAATCTTTTCTGTCTCAAGGCCAGTGCCATCTTTGTTTTGGTGTACGCCGGAGGATTTTTGTCTCCTACAGTTTAACAGTCACTCCTTCCCCCTCCCGGAACACCACTTCCCGTGCGACATTGGGACTGTTCAGTAGTTGAATGGGTGACCCTCCTTTGCGAGATGTAGCGACCGTTAGATGATCTGGATCCCACGTAAAGCTGTAGCTCCCTTCTGTCACAAAACCTTTGCCGTTTCTAAGAAGATTAAACAACCCAAAACATTATAATTATTTCCCTATAATTATATAAAACATCATATATAAACCTTAGGTTATATATATATATTAATTTTGGTTCAAGGGCGGAAATATTACATCTATTAAATATTACATCAATTAAATATTATATCAGTTAAATACTACATCAATTAAAACAGATTAAAAATACATTAGCAAAGATATGGATTCAATATTGTGTAATTACAAATGGTTACTGCGATTGGACTAGCATACCAATGCTTAAAAAAAATGATTAATGTATGACAACTATATTTCCTAACCAAAATGTAAAAAAAAAAAAACAGAACACGATGTGACCAGAAACTGGAAATAAACCAGTTTTTGAGGACAGTGAAATCCCTACTAAAAAGAAGTAGTTTTTATGACGAATAATCTAAAAGATTGGAAAACGGAATACGTAACTATCTTTTCTGATCTAGACAATTTTCAACTTTCAGTTGATCATGAACCCTAACCCACCCCCCCTCCCCAAATATAAAAATATACTGTGTATGTGTATATATATATATTTAGATAAGAAAATGTATTTTACAAAGGATAAAATAAAGGAAAGATTAATTTTTACAAACTGGTTTTCTTTTACAAAACTTTTAGAAGGATCAAAAACCCAAGTTCATTTGTTTTACTACTTGAACGAGCAAAAGGATTATCAATTTAAAAGCCATTTCAACTCAAATTTTTATATATATAGATATAATATATATATATATATATATATATATACACATATATATACATATATACATATATATATACATACATAATATACATATATATATACATATATATATATATACATATATATACATATACATACATATATATCATACATACATATATATACATACATATATATATACATACATATACATATATACACACATATATATATATATATACATATACATATATATACACAGGGTGATCAAAAGTAACGCAACCCATGGGAAAACGATTTATTTCAGAGCAAGTGCTGGAAGTTGGCACCGTTCTGTGCTTCACACAAGTGGATACGGCGATTCATGTTCTTAAAGACCCTTTGCAACGTTTCCTGTGAAATTGCATCAACACACTTCTGAATCATCGCCTGCAATTCTGGAATACTGTGCGGGTGAGTGACATATGCGGCATCTTTCAGGTAACCCCACAAGAAAAAGTCGGGAGGCGAAAATCCGGAGATCGCGCTGGCCACAACCCACGTGAGATCAATCGTCCTGGAAAACACGTTTCCAAGTAAGCCATGTGTTTCTGGCTGTATGGGCTGTGGCATTGTCCTGTTGAAACCACGTGTTCTGCAACCTCTCTGCCGGCAAGGTGTTGACAAATTCTTCCACCATCATTATGTACCGGCCACTGTTCACTGTGTATTGGAAGAATGTTATGAAGATGCGACTACGTGACATGGCACCCAGACATCAATTTTCTGTGCGTGTAGAGGTGACTCATGCAGCTCATGTGGGTTTTCCGTAGCCCATACTCGACTATTCTGTGCATTGACGTATCCATCAAGATGGAACCACGCCTCGTCTGACCAGTACCAATCATCCAGTTCTTCCCCATCCGGCGTTACAAATTCCATAAACCATCGACAATAAGATTGGCGAGATTCATGGTCTCGAGCCAGGAGTTGATGGACGGCACGCATTTTGTAGGGGTACATTTTCAATGTTCTTCGCACCGCGGTGTGGTCACTGCCATAGGAGAGCCCGGACTGGCTTGAAAGGCGTCGCAGGGACTTTCGGGGGCTCAGAGTATAGGCAGCTTGCACGTCGATCAACTTGTCCTGTGTCAACACCTTCGGCCGACCGCTTCTCGTTACGTCATCGACATTCCCTGTCTCTTGAAACTTGTCGTATAGTCGCTTGATAGAGGATTTGTTTGGAGCACCTCTTCCATACATTTCCGTGAAGGCCTCCTGCGTCTGGGCATAGCTTCTGGAGCGAATGTACTGCGTGACAATGAATATACGCTGCTCCAAGGTGTATTTCATCTTTTTCATATATTCACCACCTGCAACAGAAGGAAAAAATCAATTGTGCGCGTTTCTCCATGGGTTGCGTTACTTTTTGATCACCCTGTACATACATACATACACATACATATATTTGTAGAAAATATTTTTTTTATGTAAGAAGTGATAAAACGTATATAAATTGGTCATTTCAGAGACTTTGTGATTACCTTTTTGATTGGATGTTCTAATTAACCTTTTAATTTCGTTGTAACAGCTCAAAGGAAGGTGTCTCAGAACTATGGAGTAATTAAAGTATTTTATCCAGACTTCACCACCATTAAAACTCTAAACAGTACCTTTTAAATTCATAGATAGATAAATAAACAGACAGATAGATAAATAGATAGATAGGTAGATAGACAAACTAGAATTTCTATCAATTTGATGAAAATTGTTCTTTGACTCTCTGAGGATAAGCCTATAAATGCCATCCAGTCGACAGAATTTGTTCAGTCACGTCTCTGACTGAAATAATCCCATTTTTACATCATTTTCATCAGGTGTAAATAATAACTGAACTTACATTCTATCGAATTCACCATCTGATTCATGAATGAGTATGACTGAAAAGACTCCATCATACCATTACTCTCAAAGTGAACGAAGTTGAAGGTGATAGAAATCATTGGAGATTCAAGAAGTCTCGAATAAACCTTTTGCAAAGGGTTCATTACCATATTTCGGCTTCCAATTCCAGAAACGAAGAAACTATTCGAAAACTGTAAACTTTGAATGGAATAAATGTAATAAATATATATATTCTCACGCACTGTTTATCTTTTTTCTGAACTTAGTTTATTTGCATAAGAAAGTTTTGGTATTTTTCAGCTTTGTAAGAGAGTGAATGATAAATGTACGTTTAAAAATGTACGTACAGTGATAGGTACAGTTTTACGCAGTTACAGTTAATTTGAAAAGTGATAAAATGTTTTGCTTAAATTTTACATTCACATTTTTACAGTTGAAACGCTGACAGTCCAAAGACAATCAGACAAGTTATTCTAGTTCTCCACATGACATTTAATCGACAAGTTGTTGTGGGTTAGATTAAGTTAAGTTAGGTTAGGTTAGGTTAGCATAGCATAGCATAGCATAGCAGGCGCTCCGGACAGCAAGCTGCCAAGCGCCAAATTAAAAAGAGAAAAATGTAGTTAAAGTTTGTCAACTTGCAAAATGTAACTAAGTATCTCTAATTTATGTATTATATATGGAAATTATATACAAAATTATTTTCTATTATTAATATAAATTGTAGTAATGCTTAATTAAGAATATTAAATTTTGTTTAATTAAATAAGATAATGTTTAATGTAAATCATTTACTAATAATTATGAAATTAATTGTTTAAAATGGGTATAGTTGGTAGTCCTGAACAGGGACCCAAGAGCAGATTATACACATAATACTCAGTCTTGAGGTAGACGCGATACGCGTAGATTTAGCCATGTGATCTTAAAGTTAAATTGTTTTGTGCCCTCTCCGACCGAAATATATTTAGTAATATTTCATACTCGCATATCCCCTAATTAACTAAACCATTTTCGAAATTAATAAAACGTAATAAGTGTTAAATAAGAGTATTAATACCTCCCCCCCCTTCGTTTTGTAACGGTCTTTTAGAGTCAGGTCTAGGCGCGCTACCATGATATATATATACGATACGGCAAAAAGAGTGTAGAGAAACAAAGCGATAAATGAAATAAAGAGCAATAGAGATATAGTAAAGTAGGAAGAAGCGTAAATTAATAATGAAGAAAAGATAAATAAAACGTTCACTACATTCTGGTGGCTAGCGGTGATCTTACATCATATTTTGTGAGGCTTACCCACGTGTTAGTATTTCCATTAAAATTCTTAAAACCCGGTATAATAACAAATAGCGTTAATGAATATTTTATTTCGATTATTAAAATATCTAAATGCAAAATTTTACCCCGTTTGCAGGCAAATTTCGATTTTCATGTCTTAAAATTTCATTGTAAATAAAATTAAAAATGGCGCTTGCCTTCGCGTCCGATAGCGTCCCTGACTCGCGCCTAAGAATTCAATTTGTTTCGTCCAGTTCCGTTGCTTTTCGTTTGTCCGACTCAGTATTGCGAGTCATTATTACGTTAAATTTTGTTCATTTCGGTTGGAGAGGGTATAGTTTGAAAATTATCGTGCTGCCTGAAGACTCAAATTTCTTTTTTTTTTCATCTCTACTCTTTCAGCTTACCTTTTTACTTTTTGTTTAAAACTTTTGGAATTAGTGAAATTGTAAAATCATAATAATAAGAATAATGATTTGTACGTAAGTGAATTGTTAGTTTAATACAGTATGATACACGTTTTATATGGTCTTTAAAGTTTTAGCGAAAATTTGTATCGCATTTCTGGGTATATATACATATATAGTACAACCATTTCATGAACATGAGAAATTTTCTGGGTTTCATTAGCAGATTTTTGATTATATTTCGATTGCCTGTATATAATAATAGGATTATTTTGTAAATATAGGTTTACGGGCTTTTTGCTTTGCTCGCTTCGCGCTAAAATAGGATTACGTTACAGTTAAGGGACAAATCGAAAAATAAATCTTAAAGATATTAAAAATTGTCAGATTGGGCCGTATAGGATTGTGTTAAATTGTGTTGTGAAATTTTCTATAAAAGTTGTTTTGGATATTTTTTTTATACTCATTAATTATATACAATTTGGTAGGTAAGCTGATTATTTTTTTTCCTCTCTGTTTCTTTCGATTCATTTCACGACAATTCCGACATATTTGGTAAAATGGCTATTGTATCGTACTTAAGAAGAATTTCTTGTAGGCCTATCGTAAAATATTGTTCGGAGATTAACCGTTATTACGGTATGTCTATTGAGTAGTAAATTTTTAGTTATTTAACAAAATTTTCATTGGTTTAACATAAATAAGCATAGGATTTTTCTTTAAAAGCACAAATGTTGTGCTAAATTCTAAATTGTCTTTTCACGCATAACATTGAATTTATTAAATATAGGCCTAAAAGCGGCAGAAATTTTATTTTTATTTTGGCGGCCAATGTGAGTTACGGTACACATTTTACTAAATCTCGATATTATAATTTTTTTGAATTACAGAAATTTGTGTAGAAATTCTTTTCATATATTGTTTACGTTTTATAAATTCATTCAATAATCAAATTTATTTGTACAGATAGGCCGATTTTTATTTTTCTTTCCAGTTCAATGACAATGGTAAAATTTTTAGTTCAAATTTAGATTGTATTCTAAAAAGGATGTTTTAATTTGAAATTTTAATTTGGAATTAGAAATGAAAAATGTCCTTTTTTTTAGTTTGAGCGTTTGCATGGAAAATATTACGAAATTATGTTAGGATATAATGCAGTTTCATTCGGTTAGGGATATTTGTATAGAGGTTCGCTTACAAACAAAGCGACCGCTCTCAATTAGGAAATGTTTTAGTTTTGTTTACAGTGGATTGTGTGTAATTTTTTAGTACATATGATCTATTCTTATTTAGTATAACGATAAAAATTTGTATTTTCACTTGGAAACGATAAATTGCTGAGATTTCTGTGATTTGAAAACCATACTGAGGTTTCTGTTGAAGGAGAGAGTTGTATCTCAGATGTAATTTGCGAATTGCAAGTTCAATTCTTATGAAATTTGACGTTTCAAGTTGGAATTACTGTATTAAAATAATTTTTGGTAGTAATATTTAAATTTTTTTTACTTTTTAATAACTGTTTAGAAAATTATTATTGTTTAAACCTTCAGTCGGAGTTAACTAGTGCATTTGAAACATTGACTCAAGTGTACACTCGGAAATGGAGCCTCCTATAGATAGCCAGTAACGTTTTTGTGGCGTCTGTGTGCTCCTCCTCAAAGCAAGAGGGTTCATGATTGTCAGAGAATGGATGACATGAAGTTTCTGGGGTTCATTTTTGTCTTTTGTATTTAGAGGTATTGAGGTGATTTCTGACGATAGTTTGAACAATAATAATTCTTAAATTATACAACAGTTACTATGTATGGGCGCTTTTATATTTATACTGTACAATTTTGTTTAGCGTTTTATGACTTTTTTTTATCTTCTCTGCTGTGACTGCCATAAGTGACCTTATTGGTAACTAGATTTGATTAAATTTTTGCGAAAATTTTTTATTTTTTTTTCCGTGAATTTGGCCAGAGCAAATGTGTAGTTAGTATTTCGAAGTGAATTGTCGAAAGAATTTGATAAATTAAATATGAAATGATAAGCAGTACAGAAACACGTTTAGAATAAACTTTTTTTTTCAAAATTGCAAGACTCAGTTTGGGGTCAACCAAGTTGAATCCGAGTTCCATCAAGTGAGTTTAGTCGACCGGATAGGTGATCGATCACCAATGAGAGAGAGAGAAGAGAAACCAGAATGCGCATGGACTTGGCGCAGGATGGTTTCGGAAGAGAAGAGAGAAGAGAGGAACCGAATGCGCAGGGACTTGGCGCAGGACAGTTCCGGAAGAGAAGAGAAATTTACGTCTGCAGGGTCTTGGCACACGAAAATTTCGATCGAAGATGGTCTACTGGTATTTTTCGGGCAGTAGCTGGTCACGTTGCTCGAATGCTTCGCTAAATATGTGTCAACAAAGCGCGCGGTAGACAAGCCACGAGCTTGAACGGGCGCCTACGACTGTACTGTCCATACAGACATACAGTAGGTTCGTTGGGAAACGGCCTACGGCGGAGTCATCGTTTGATTGTTGCCAGTAGAAGAGTCTTTCAGCTGGACGTAGGAAGAGCAGCGTTCACCGACAAAAGTGGAGATGAGACAAGGCGAGTTTCTTCATCGACTTCTAGAATTGCAAATTCCGTCCAATTCCAGCGCGTGGTCCCGCTTTCAGATATCTCCCCCCCTGATCCTTTTAGAATTGGACGTCTCTTGTTTTTTTTTTCGCCATTGGAGAGAGAGCGGAACCATTATAGCGTGCTGCCCTGTTGCATATTGATTGATGCAATCCCTTGCATTCTAGCGAAGTGAGCAGGAGAGCTGCGATTGAAAATTGAAATCCGTTGTCAGCGTGCGGAGTGTCATCTAAACAACGTCCAGCAAACAAATGTACTGATTATTATCTAATGAAATTATAAGTGAAAAGGTCCGATTATTGCCCATATTGTTGTGTTTTCGTGAAATAGTATGTGCGCTCTTGGTCAGTATTTTATGTAAACTTTTTCTTATTTTTTTCTATGTTGCCCTGATAGTAACTGTATAACTATACAAATAATTGTTTCAAATGTAAAGCGATCGTTGATGAGAAATCGCGGGAATAGATTGTGAACTTGAGATTTGTGTAGCCACTGTAAGAAAATTTTCTGTTATTTTTTTTGGCATGTATAGATTAGTTACAGGTTGTAATTTAATTATTAGAGTGAAATGTTATTTTATGCAAATGTGAAAATTATAAAGTTTTCGGTTTTATAATATGATACAATATATGTATGGGAATTGTCATTCTATTATTTCTTGTCTATTTCTAAACTTTGAATAAGTGTTAAAAAAAAAAAAAAAAAAAAAAAAAAATTGCAAAATATATAAGTTTGTTGAATAAATTTATTGACATTGTTAAACGATATTAATAAGTTTTCCTAATGGAAAAACTTATTTTCAAGGGGGTGATGCGAGTGTAGTAATGCTTAGTTAAGAATATTAAATTTGTTTAATTAAATAAGATAATGTTTAATGTAAATCATTTACTAATAATTATGAAACTAATTGTTTAAAATGGGTAGGGTTGGTAATACTGAATAGGCGAGAGGATATACACTATACTCAGTCTTGAGGCAGACGCGATACGCGTTAGATTTAGAACCATGTGATCTTAAAGTTAAATTGTTTTGTGCCCTCTCCGACCGAAATATATTTAGTAATATTTCATACTCGCATATCCCCTAATTAACTAAACCATTTTCGAAATTAATAAAACGTAATAAGTGTTAAATAAGAGTATTAATACCTTTCCCCCCCTTCGTTTTGTAACGGTCTTTTAGAGTCAGGTCTAGGCGCGCTACCATGATATATATATACGATACGGCAAAAAGAGTGTAGAGAAACAAAGCGATAAATGAAATAAAGAGCAATAGAGATATAGTAAAGTAGGAAGAAGCGTAAATTAAATAATGAAGAAAAAGATAAAAAAAAGCGTTCACTACAAAATTAATTACGAGTATGTGATTTTGAAGTTGTATTTTTGGCCAAAAAAACGTATATTAGTTATTATTTTGACTAATGTGACGTTATAAATGCAAAAAACCACTTTTCTACGTGAAGGTCAAAATATGATAATAAAACCCCACTCTAATAGAGAGTTTATTTCCACAACAGTTTCGATGCCCACTGGCATCCTCTTCGGGTGGATATCCACCCGAAGAGGATGCCAGGGGCATCGAAACTGTTGTGGAAATAAACTCTGTCTATTAGAGTGGGGGTTTTATTATCATAATGTGACGTTACTTAAAATAAAAACAATATATAATAACGAAGTGAAGCTCAAAAGTCGTGGTATTTTCGCAAGAAAAAGAAAATCACATTCTTCTCCTGTTTACCGCTAACTTCAATAGTTCCTCAAAACAATAACAAAAAACTTACAGTATTATTAGAGACAGGAACAATCAACAAAAAATAATAACAATAATAATAAAAATAATAATAATAAAAATAATAATAATAATCTACATTATAATGGAGGTAAGTGCGATATATATATATATATATATATATATATATATATATATATATATATATACAGGGCGTCCCAAAAAAATGTATACACACTTTAACAGCTGATAGCTCAATTGATGTTTCTTTCTTTCCAAGTTAAACCCATTAGAATTAATAATGGCAGTCAGACTAAGCTTTGAACAAAGGAAATTCATTATAAATGCTACTGGAAGTGTGAAAAACGCAGTTGAAGTGCAAAGACAGTTTAGGAGGGAGTTTCAAACAGATCCACCAACGCGACTTACCATCACTCGAATTAGAGATAAGTTTGAAGCCGATGAAACTGTTCAGAATGTCCACAAGAAGCGTTCCGGAAGACCACGGACATCGACAAGCCCCACAAAGCAAGAAAGAGTACTGGAAACGTATCACCAAAGTCCAAGAAAATCTGTGCGGCAAGCGAGTCGTGAGGTAGGAATTTCAGAATCGTCTGTCCAACGCATTTTGAAGCGCTGTCAATGGAAAAGTTACATTCCAAGATTAGTCCATGCTATTAATGAAGATGATCCGGACCGAAGAGTGGAGTATTACGAGTGGTACTTGGCACGATGTGGATGTGGATTGGACGAAGGGGTTTCGTAGAATACCCTCCGCGTTCACCAGACCTCACACCACTAGACTTTTTTTTATGGGGGTACTTAAAAGACAAAGTCTACGCTATAAAACCTGCAACAGTCGCTGAATTGAGAGCAGCCATTGAACGAGAATGCACACAAATACCAAACGAAATGTTTCGTGATGTTTGCGATTCCATTGCTTCGCGTTATCAGCAGTGCCTGGACCAGAACGGACGTCAGTTTGAAAACAGGCGTTGACAAAACAATTAAATAATGTCTGTAGATTCTATTACATTTTGAAAATGAAATGTATTTTAATAAACACTGCCTTTATAAGTATTTAAAGTGTGTATACATTTTTTTGGGACGCCCTGTATATAACCCCAAAAAATTTATAAACTTTAAAATGCATTTTCGCTGCTGTTCTTTTGTATAATGTTAAAGTAAATCCTTTTGAACATTATATTGCTATAACTGTAGAAAAATGAAAATTTGAAGCTAAAATATATATCGCACTTACCTCCATTATAATATAGAAGATTTACCGAAAATATGTGTGTGTGTGTGTGTGTGTGTGTGTCCGCAGAAAAAACTTTTACGTTTCTGAACCGATTTCGATCAAACTTCGTATGGTGGATCGGAGTGATGAGTAATGAACGAAAATACATGTGTGACCAGCCCCCACCCCTCCCCCCACCAATTACTAGGCCCGAAAGCCCCAGCACCGCGATAAAACTATAGAAAAGAAGAAGGCAGCCATGGAAATCTTGAGCTTCACATTTTGTCAAGAAGATTTGTGAAGCTTAAGATTTTCATGACTATAGTTTTATTGACAAAATAATTGAACCCCCAGTAATTGGGGGGCCGCAGGCTCCCCAGTTACTGTCAGTTCAATTATTTGGTTAATAAAACTATAGAAAAGAACGCAATCATGAAAATCTTAAGCTTCACATTTGAGTTCATTGTATAAAGATTTGTGAAGCTTTAGATTTTCATGGCTGCGTTCTTTTCTATAGTTTTATTGACCAAATAATTAAACCGACAGTAATTGGGGCGCCGCAGGCACCCCAATTACTGAGGCCCAAGGTGAGAGGGATAGGAATGATGTTCAAAATAAAATACGCCGTAGGCCCACAATTCGATTCGGTTTGGGCCGAATGCCCAAGTACCGCAGATCTAGCGAAATCGGGGCGTAGCGCCGATCTTTTGCTCGGGTTGGCACTGAGTCAGAACCAAGACGAAGTTCAAGGCTTGCACAACTGGCTCAAAACCGCATGAGAAGGAGTTCCACTGAGACAGTGCAGCAAAGGAATAGCAGATCAGTAATGAAATAAAGATAAGTTTATGATGAAGTGTTCTTTTTTATAACAGGAAATAATACCTTGAGGTAAGAAAATTCATTTCCCAGATGAAGTAATTGGGCAAGGGCTCCAAGCCTTCCGCAGGAAATAGCAAAAACCGCCCATCGGGCGGTATTTTTGCTAGTAATAATAATAATAATGAAAAAAAAAAATAATAGTTAAAATTCACGTCAAACTGAGTAATCCACCAGGTCATTCAATGCGCGGTGGGTGAAATGTACGAAAAACAACCATTTTTTTGGTGGACTTTCGACCATACGTACAGGTCCACAATCTGCATCCTGACTCACCCACGGGATAGAGGAAGGGTAGGGAAATATAGTGGTATAAATAACTCAATTCTGGCCCCACTGGCGCTTGGCAGGTTGTGGTCCGGAGCGCCTCATATATGAAATTTGGTTGAGTTGTACAGTGTCAGTAGAATGTCCCGCTGACCAAATGGGTACTGATTCAAATCAACGCTGATAGAGGTACACAGTAGATGATCGTTCGATTTCAATCTTTTGATACTTTTTCAGATATAATAGTTTTAAAATCTGCAGAGTAAATAATAATCTATACTATAATAAGAGAGCTGTCCGTCCGTCCGTCACTTTCAGAAATTGTGAGAAAAAATTGAGAAAAAAATTCAGAAATTGTATTACGGGCGGAAATGTGAAGCTCAAGATTTTAAAGACTGTTATTTTCTGTAGTTTAGCAATGGGGGAAGGGTGAGGGTGGGGGGAAGGGTGGGAGTGGGGGGAAGGGTTGGGGTGGGCGGAAGGGTGGGGTGGGGGTAATGGGGGATGGGTGTGGTAATGGGGAGGGATGTGGTAATGGGGAGGGGTGGGGGTAATGGGGGAGGGGGTTAGCCCGCAAGTGTATGAATGGGGGTGAGGAGGTTTTGGGAGATACCAGATTCAGAAATGTTGACACAATGTGAAGCTCAAAATTTTCACGGCTGGGTTCTTTTTTTGTAGTTTAGCCTGTCTAACCGTCAGCGAAGTGACGGGAACTGTACTAGTTAATATAATATATAGCGTTCATCAACCTAACAAGTAGATTTTCCGTGCGAATTAAATTATACATTGACCTCTCTCTCCCCTCTCCCTCCCTCCCCCTCCGCGACCCCATCATTTAATCGATTCTACGAGATTTTACTCGTAGAATTTCGACAAAATTTTATTCCAAATTCTCATATTCGACAAATGGTTTAATTTAATTTGGTTATGAAAATATGCAGACCGTTTCAAAGTTCAACAGAAATTCATAATTGGTTGGAAAAACGAGTCGACCATTAAGGCAAAACAGACTAATTGCAGTGACACTGTATTTAGCACTCATTTTGTTTTAGAATGATTAGTGTTCAGACATGGCGTGGTTGGTTATAGCGCTGACTCCGAAACTATGCGACCGCTAGTTCGAGTTCCACAGTCAAGATCCAAGTTTTCAAACTTTCCATATCGGTCAGATAAATCAATAGTTTTCCTATTGATTTTTGTTCCGTTGGCATACTGCTTTTCGCAAGTGTGTCTGAGCTTGTCTGTATATCTATATACAGATAGATATATATACAGACAGAGATATATACTGTATACTCCTTGCATATACATATACTCCTTGCAAAACAGTTGCAAGAAGTCAAGCTACCCAAAAAATATGCGAAATAGGAATGGACCCGAAACAAATATTCAAACTGAAGCCAGACGATGACGAAAACAATGTAGCAGAAAACATAAAAAAATAACCCGAAGTTGACACCCCAAAAAATTACAAAACGACATAAACATTATTTACAAGTGGGTAGAAGACGACAATATGAAGTTCAATGAAGAAAAATTCCAACTCGTAAACGATAGAGTAACAACAAGGAGCTACAAAATAAAAGGTATAAAACATTTCAAGACAAACAGATAACACCAAACCCAAAAGTAATAATGGCATTGAGTACAGAATTCAGAGAACACTAACACTAAAATTACAACAGCTAGAAAAATAATGGGGATTATCTGCAGGTGCTTCCATAGAAGAAAGGCAAACATCCCGCTAAAAGCATTGCCTACTATTTATTGAGTATTGCTGAGTACTACAAATCCATACAGGAGAACGAGATAGCAAACAGGAAAGACAAACAAATGACTTTTACGTCTAAGGCAGAGGAAACGAAAGATAAAGACTACTGGTCAGCGGTCACGACGACTACAATCTCTGAAACTCTACTCTTTGGAAAGATGCGGACAATACGCACGTGGAAGATACTCGAGGAATATGTCCCAAAAGTTAGAATTGAAATACAAAACACACCGTAATGAGAAAATAGGCAGATTCTGTACTATCCCAGCTTCGGGGACAGGAAGACACGAAAACAGAGATGAAAAATATTTTCAGAATACGAGGCCCAAAATTCTCTCTCAAACATAACGTATGTTGTTTGGGTATGGGGTATAACAGCGTCATTCAGATACATAATTTTTAACACGAAAATTCATATAATATTTTAAAACCTAAACTTATATAATATTTAATTCACTTTATACTAAATTTAGACAATCTTCAAATATTCACACATTTACCTATAATGGTTGCCTACAAACTTCTCCAACACATTTTTTTATATCACACTTATGATGATGATTTGAGGATTGACCCGATATTCACCTTTTATTTTTTTATGAACTCATTAATTTATCATACTTAATTTTATTTTTTATGAATAATTTTATTTTTTATGAATAATTTTATTTTTTATGAATAATTTTATTTTTTATGAATAATTTTATTTTTTATGAATAATTTTATTTTTATGAATAATTTTATTTTTTATGAATAATTTTATTTTTATGAATATCTTGTCAAATGTTTCATATCGTAAAAGAATAAATATTTTTTGCTTGTTTGCTTGCTTATTTTATTCTCTAAAAAGTGTTTTTGATAAATAATTCAAAGAATAGAAAAAAATAGCTATGGGAATCCACTAACGTAAAAAAAGTATTGGAAGTCCATTATTTTCTTTAGTTTTCTTAGTATTTTTTGTCAATATATATATATATATATACACAGGGTGATTAAAAAAAATGTTACCACTTACATGGCGCTAATGTCATCGCTTACACTTATAGTTTGTTTGGTGTTTTTTTACTCACGTAATCCCTGGAAAAAACGACATTATTATTATAAAACAAGCAAATAAACACACAAATACTTACTTAAACAAAAAAACAAACAAAAAAAACTAAGTGGTAAGCAATGATATATTCGCGCCATGTAAGTGGTAATATTTTTTGGAAGCACCCTGTATATATTATCCAGAACCATAGTGAACAGACGGACTACTCTATAAATGATGACCAATTTTCTATTTTGTCATCCTATTCATCTGAATTTGATAGGAAAATCACAGTGACTTTACATACTAAATAGCTTATCCCCTTTAAATGCACAAAATCTATCAGCTGATCTACCTCAAATTATTCCACCAACCAACACGACCGAAACTCCTCCTTGCATTCGTTTTCTTGGTCGCGCCTTTTAACAACCAACCAGTGAAGATGTAAGCTTTAGGCAATATTTTTACCCCATTTATCACTTTATTTCTCTTTGGTTTTAGTTGGTTTTTGTTTAATTATATTTTTTTGTCAGTTATTGTCTTGTTAAATATTTTTTTTTGTCAGTTTTTTTGTCAATTGAATTTTATCATATTTTTTTTTTATTTTTACTGAAGACGATCTCTCTTGCGATGGGTTGAAACGTTTAGAATAAGTGTTCAAGACTCTTACCTTGGTTTTCCTATTCTTCATATATTAACAGCTGATATATATATATATATATATATATTTTATATATATATATTTTATATATATATATATTTTATATATATATGTTATATATACTGTTTAAGGTATAACAATTATTCAACTTTTTTTTTAAGTAAAAAACTTAACTCCTGACCCGTTGAAATTAAATTAAAAATTTTAAATTAAAAATTTCTATTTTGGATTTGACGAATTCAGAGATTTGAAAAAGGACTCAATTCGCAAATGCAATCGAAAATTTTTGTCAACACTGAAAACTGAAAGCAGAATAGTGTTTTTTTTGCTGTGTGTGTGTGTGTGTGTGTGTGTGTGTGTGTGTGTGTGTGTGTGTGTGTGTTAAAAATAAGAGGTATTTCTATATTTTGTATAGTTTTGGAATATTTAAAAACTGGAACTGGAATGGATTCCCTAAAAGTCGTAAGAATCTGCCTAAGTATGATATATCATAACACTTTAGTAATAGATTAGCGAAAATTTTCACACGCACTCACGCATATACAACCTTAACAAAAATTATACCTCTAAAATGGCTATAAATGTACTTTATTTTTTTATTTTTTAAATACAGAATTTGAAAGTCTCCAAATAATTTTTATGGAAGACCCAAAACATTATTAATTATCATTTTTGTTTTTTCTCAGGATGAAATATCAAATTTATTGGGTCATTATTTGTGCTGGTCGGGCAGTCAAAAGCTTCATGCAGGTATGTAAACCAGACAGTGTGGATGTAGGTGTAAAAGGGATGTGTAAAAAAAGGTATGTACACTCGCACTTGGTTTGCAGTACGGAACTTGGAATGTAATGCTGAAATTGGACTGTAATACGTACTTTAAGAGTACTAATATGCGTAATTGTGAATGTAATATTATGTAATATTGAACTTGGAGTGCATAGTATGTTTCTTACAATGGTAACACGAATGTGTAGTTTCGAATGAAATATTTTGTAATAATAAACTTGGATTGTATAACATGTTAGTTATATTGTCACTATGTGTAACACGTTACTTGGAACGTATCCTCACGTCCTTTGGATAACATGAATTTATTCTTGTCAAATGTTTTGTTCAATCTTTGTATGAATCACGGATTCCGCAATCAAACCTGATTAGGTTTGATTTGGTCTGGGTACGTAACTTAATAAATTCACCACATTTTACAATATAGTGATGATAACAGTTAAATGTAATTTTTAAAACAGTTTTCCACAATTTTACAAAAATACCTCAGTTATCAAAATTTTGAGCTTCGCATCTAAAGCCAATGAGAACAAATTTGTGAAGTTACACTTGAAATCTAAGTGGCTCGCGAGCTTAAAGTAAATATTATGCTCTCCTGACTTAAACATTTTCTGTACAAAATCTTTTGTATGAAACTATTTACGTGTTATAATGTAAACGTGGAGCGACTAGATAATATGTAGACACTTGACTTAACTTGCACTTGATTTAATGCATAGTGGATTCCACAGTATCGCAAACCTTTCAGATTAACCTAAGCTAAGCTAACCTGACCGGGCATTCATCACATCACTAAGACACGAAGCACTTAAATTTCAAAATATTGAACTTCTAAAGTTTTCTTAAAATAAACCAAGTCCCAACGTGGTTCTGCAGAGTTTCATACACTTTCGTGGAGTGAAGAAAATCAAGTTGGTCAATAAATTTAGAAAAGAATGTAGCCATCAAAATTTTTAGCTACGTATCGGAAGCCATGATAGGTAAAAAAAAAGTGACAAGTTATAGTTAAAATTTAACTGCTTCGTGAGCTTCAAGTAAAATCTGTGAAGCTGCATTTAAAATTTAAATGATTCGTGAGCTAATTGTAAATGTTAAATTGTAACTCGCTTAAAGAATATCCCGCCCGTAGGACGAGGATGTTTGTAGTAGTAATAATAACCCGAGTCTCTATGATGCATGCAAGTAGCATAAATTTTGTTTTTTTGTAAGTATACTTCATGCAGGGTTAGACGTTATGCGAGTCTATCCAAAAGTCTTTGACTATCTCACTTCCAAAATGGAATACATTATCCTGCTCTCTCTTTGCTGAAATCTCCATTTTAGGAGATTTCAATGTTCACCACCACCTTTGGCTTTCCTCCCATCTCACTGACATCCCTGGTGAACTAGCTTATAAGTTTTCTATCCTAAATGACCTAGAGCAGATTGTACAGCACCCTACTCGTATTCCCGATCGCCTTGGAGATAGGTCCAACATTCTGGATTTATTTCTTACCTCTCATCCTTCTTCTTACTCTGTGAAACTTTTTTCTCCGTTGGGCTCCTCCAATCACAATCTTATATCTGTTTCCTGTCCTATCGCTCCAATTCGGCCTTTGGATCCTCCTAAGAGGAGACGCCTTTGGTACTTCGGCGCCGCTGATTGGGAGGCACTTAGGGAGTACTTCTGTGATTTCCCATGGAATGACTACTGCTTCCGTGACCGGGGCCCTTCTGGGTGTGCTCAGTGCATCACGGAGGTGATTCTCTCGGGCATGAAGGCGTACATTCCATATTCTATTCTTATTACTAATGTAAAAAAACCTTGGTTTAACCTTACTTGTTCTAATGCTATCCGCAACAGAGAGGAGGCTTTCAGAAGGTACCGTCGCCATCCAACTCCTGACTCTCACTCCGCTTATATTTCTGCCTGGAATCATGCAAAATCTGTTCTTCGACTCGCCAAAACTTCCTTCATCCGACAAAAATGTGAAAATCTATCCAATTCTAATTCTTCTCGCTCTTTCTAGCATCTAGCTATGAACCTAGTCAACTTTGCTTCCTCTTCTTTCCCCTCTCTTTTCCATTCGGACGGCATAGTTGCCGTCTCTTCTCCTGACATAGCTGAACTCTTTGCTCAAACTTTTGCCTCCAATTCAACCCTGGACGATTCTGGTGCTGTTCCCCCATCTTCTACCCGCCTTTGACTTTATTATGTCAGAAATTAGAATCTCTTCCAAAGATGTTTTTTCTGCCCTATCTGGGCTCAACTCTAGGAACATATGGTCCAGATGATGTTCCTCCTGTTGTTCTTAAGAACTGTGCTTCTGTGCTTACACCCTGCCTAAGCAAACTCTTTCGTCTTTGTCTTTTATCTGTTACTTTTCCTTCCTGCTAGAAGTTCACTTTCATTCAGCTTGTCCCAAAGAAGGGTGACCGCTCTCAACCCTCCAACTATCGTCCAAATGCTTTGATTTCTTGCCTTTCCAAAGTTTTTGAATCTATCCTTAATAGTAAGATTCTTAAACACCTTTCTTCTCACAATCTTCTTTCAGATCGTCAGTATGGATTCCGCAAGGGAAGCTCTACTGGCGATCTTCTTGCATATCTCTCTGACTCTTGGTCACGCTCCTTTTGGGATTTTGGTGAAACTTTTGCTATTGCACTAGACATATCGAAAGCCTTTGATAGAGTCTGGCACGTATCTTTAATGTCCAAACTTCCCTTCTTCGGTTTCTATCCTTCTATCTGTGCCTTCATCTCTAATTTCCTTTTGGCCGATCTATAGCTGCGGTTGTAGATGGCCACTGTTCTTCTCCTAAAGCTATCATCAGTGGTGGTCCTCAGGGTTCTGTCCTGTCACCCACACTTTTCCTTTTATTTATTAATGATCTTTTAATTCGCGCTTCCTGTCCTATTCACTCCTATGCCAATGATTCCACTCTTCACTTCTCCACCCGCTTCCCAAAGCGTCCCTCACAGCAGTCGCTTCATGATTTGCGCAAGGCGGCGATGGGGCACCTGACCTCTGATCTTTCTGCTATACCTGAGTGGGGCAAAGAAAACCTTGTGGCTTTCAGTGTCTCAAAAATTCAGTTTCTCCATCTGTCTACTCGTCACACTCTTCCACACGACTATCCCCTTACCTTCAACAACACACAAATCAATCCTTCCTCTTCTCGTAACATTCTTGGCATTTCATTTTTTCATGATCTTTCCTGGAATGATGACATATACTCTCTTTCTAAAACAGCTTCTAAGAAGTTAGGTGTGCTGTACCGCCTCCGCGGTTTCTTCACCCCGACTCAGTTCGTCTCTGTACAGGGGTCCTGTTCAACCCACACAGCCATACTTGACCGGGTGGAATCAAAGGCTTTTCGTCTCATCAATTCCCCGCCTCTTACCGATTGTCTTTAATCTCTCTCTCTCTTCGCAGCAATGTTGCGTCACTCTTTACTATCGCTATCATAACGGAGATTGCTCTTCTGAACTTTCTAACTGCATGCCTCCTCCTTTAAGGAGAGCACGTAATACCAGACTTTCTACACTTTCTCATTCCTATTCTGTCCAACTATCTAATGCAAAGGTTAATCGGTATTTTCAGTCTTTCATCTACTGAACCGGTCAACTCTGAAACAATCTTCCTCAGTCCATCTTTCCTCCTGTCTATGACCTCCCATCTTTCAAACGCAGTGTGTCTAGGCATCTCGAAAACTCCGGACCTTGATTTTGGCTCTCTTCTTCTTCTATGAGAGGGGCGCTTTTGTGGGCATTTGCCCTTGGCCCCTCATTCCTACATAACAAACAATCTTACGCAGAGTAGACATCATATAGGGTTAGACAGTCATGCACAGTAGACATCATATAGGGTTAGACAGTCATGCACAGTAGACATCATGCATGGGTAGACATCATGCCACTTCCCAAAATATTAATACTGAAAGTATTTCATACATATACTGTACATTTTATATATATATATATATATATATATATATATATATATATATATTACTAAAATATTGAATAAATATGTAATATTAATAATAGCAGTAATACTCTTAACATTTTTTATATTAAATTATAAAAATAGGGTAACTGGCAATCCCTACATGACAATAAAAATGACATAAAAGTATATAAAGATAGAAATCTTGTCAGACGGAGTACTTTTAATTAACAATAAATTATTTATACTTCGTTTAATTAATTAATTAATTAATTATTTTCAACAGCTTTGTATTATATAGAATGATAATTGATAATCCCAGAATGATAACTGTATAGTTTTAGGTATTATTATTATTAAAGGATATATTTGTAACTTTATATCAATCATTAATAAATATGTGTGTGTGTGTGTGTGTGTGTGTGTGTGTGTGTGTGTGTGTAATAACAACGTCTTACTTCCGGACTACACGGTATACAGAGACGGAATTAAATAAGGTAAAGCAAAATTTGAAGAAATTGAAGGAGGGACATTCGAATCACTGGCAAATAGAAGCATTTGTATCTCATTTTGAAGGACGGTTTTCGCTCGTATGGACTGCGTTTCCGGACTGTTGACGAAGACCAAACTCGTCCATCCGGAGAATTCGTTCCCAAAGGCAGAATAAATAATAGCTGGTTGTTCTCATCCGGAATTCCGGACGAAGGGGACCATAAAATGCATATGTTGACTTAAGTCTTTTTCTACATGTGGGAAGGAAAGGCACTTCATCATCAGACGTTGGAGGAAGATTTTGAATGTTCAGCGGTTATTGCTTCTGCAGAAAAATTATTTTTTCAGCGGATTTGTGGGGTTCTGTGCTCGGGTCTTTTTTTTCAGTTTGGGGAGAACGCAGAAAGAGTGTATTTTAGAGGAAAAAGATGTGTTGTGTGAATTGGGCTGAAAATCAGGAATGTAATAAAGTTAGAGTGAAGGAATTTTACTATTTACTTAGAATATATATATATATATATATATCTATATATATATATATATATATATATATAAGTATATATATATATAAAGTATATATACACACACACATATATATATATACACACACACACATATATATATATATATATACACATATACACACACACACGTGTATATAGTGGAGTGTGTGTTACAAGGAGTTACAAGGAAAAGAAGTACCTCAAAAGGCCTTGCAGCCCATACCGAGGAGGTACCAATGGCAACGGGTGCCACGGAAAATTTTGTACACACTCAAATAGTGTGCAAGATTTGGTCTAACCTTTTCTTGAACTGATCCACAGAGGAACTGTTCACAACTTCCGAAGGTAACCTGTTCCATGTGTCACAGATCTTATACGTAAAGTAATTCCCACACACACTAGTCCTAAACCGTTTCAAATCCAACTTCCAACCATTGTTGCGAGTTGGATTATCATCATTTAAACTAAACATACTTCTAAAATCGACATCGTTCAACCCGCGTAAGAGCTTGAAAACCTCGATCAGTTGACCGCGCAGCCTCAGAGTTTCAAGCGAAAACAAGTTCAGGGCGCGTAACCGTCGATTGTAGCCCATATGCCTAACGAAAGGGATTAACTTTGTGGCCCTCGCCTGCACTCGCTCCAGCCTCTCAATATCTTTCCTGAGGGTGGGCGACCAGAACTGCACACTGTAGGGTGGAGCGAAAAATACTTTTTTTCTAGTATGAAATTCTAATAGTGATTAAAAGTTGCATTTAGTGGACGATATATACCTGCCAAAATATGAGTTCATTTGTTTAATATTTTCAGCTGCCACCAGGGGGCTAAAGTTAACACAATTTTGGGTAAAAAGGAAAAAAATGCTTCTATTTTAGGTTTATCAAACTATTATAAAATTTTATCTTAGAATTATCTAATAGTTCGATTAAGATTTTAAATGATAAGAATTCGTTTTGTAAAAATGCCTTTTCATATGCTTAATACCTTCAGCTGCCACAAGAGGGCTGAAGTTAACTTAAAAATGACAATTAAGTATGATTCTGTATTTACTTGAAAAAGGGAACAGTAATAAATTAGGATGTCTCTCCTCCTTTATACTGGCTTGAGACAGTTAAGAAACGTTATTTCGTGCCTTAGCGGAGTTACCACCCTTTCCCCAACCAACCTCCCTCTAGAAAGGGTTCTTGCTGAAGACTATTTAGTAATTTGCTTTTATGTCAAATTTTGGCTGTTTTTTCCTTGATTCTAATGTAGCACGAATCCAACCGTCTCTGTTTGTAGGTCCGCAGACTGATCCAGCAGCGTCTGTAGCGAGCTTGACGCATCTCTCTACGGCTTGTGTATGACAAGGAAACTGAAATAATTCTGAATGAAGAGTAGTACCATGTTTGATGCATGATTCAATATCATCAAGAGAAACCTTTGGTTATCGGTGGTTCTGCTATCTGAAAATCTTGCCACATAATGAGATCTGTATAGTCTTTGGCATAAAAATTTATTTCTGGCACCTTAAAATACTGATAACATCTGTTTCTTGAATGCATGCCCTTGCTTTTATGATACGCCTAAATCCCAACTGACGCACATGCTCCCTTTCATCAGCTATCATTGCAATGAGAATGTTTTCTTGATTTGCGTAATATGCATTCGCTGAATGACTGAGTCATGTACTCTCCTAAGCTCTTTACGGAGATACCGGCTTCTTGCAATCATATGCCACATATGTTTAGCACCATATTGGCATAATGGTTTACGCTTTATCTGAAACCACATTGGTGCGTATACCCTAACAATGAAAGTAGCTAATTCTTGTAAATTGCCTGAAGGATTCTCTGTGCTTGCATATAACCGCAGAGTCCTGTTTGCTGTGGTGAGCCACCTTGAATGTGATATATTGCCTGGACTCTTATGACTAAGACTCTTTGAGAATGTTCCACTTGATATAGCCTTGTGAATTTCAAGAAGGTATTTCTGGTCAATACTTATTATGTCATCTACATCAACTTCACACATGTCCTCTGAATTTCAATGGGTTTGAAGTTAACTATGGAAGCTTTTCACAGTCTGAAAGTGCTCGGCCAATTTCTCCTGAAAATGCTCTTGGTCCAGTAGTGGTACCATCCAAGTGATGAAACAGATGGCGCAATGGAAGTTCATTAAGGTGTAAAAGGCATATCAGCCACTGCAATGGCTTATTAAAGGCTTCTTCCAGTAATCTTATTGTGCCTCCAATACTACCAGTGTTAACCACTGTCGAATCACAACCAACTGCAACGATGTTCCCTATATCAACATTCCTTTCTTTCAAGCAATTCACTAGCGCTGTGCAAATGTATTTAGCTTTGCCACTGGAAGGTGTCACATGTGCAAAGTACAGAGAGTGTGGTTCAGATATTATGCTGATATGCTCTTCGCGTTTGGTTCTTTGGTGGTTAGAGCCATCACTCTCCTGGACTTGAATCATTGTTTTATCCTTTCTGCCATCAAAGTATAATCCCCGCATGGTTTTTGGCTCTCCTATCTGTTGTAGTTCCTTTCTCTGTTTTTGTCTTTCACGTCTTAGCTTACTTCTGTCTATAATATTCCCTTTGTCTTCGGGAGTAACAATTTTAAGATCTGCCAATACTGCAGAAGCAATAGCAGCACCAGCTCTGTCCGACATTTTAAATCTATCACAAGTAATTGCTAATGAAGGCAGTGGCTCACGCATCTGTTGTTCTGATATTACATATTGAGTCGAGGTTGTATCTTCCTCATTATCTTCAGATATCTCTTCTAGTTGTTGAAGTTCACTTGTCTCTGTTTCGATTTGTAAGTTGGACGTATTGGTTATAGCAGCACTAGTTGTTTGTGAGGATTCCAGACGTGCTTTTTCCATTTCCTTTCGATGTTCTCTTGCTTGTAATCGTCTTGTGTGTGCTATGTCAATGCTTCCTATCACCATTATTCTGGTGTTCGTTGGTCATTTAAAAAATCCTGCTCTTTTGGAGGGACTTTCTTACTCTTTTCACATGAGCATCTCCTAAACTCCTTACATTTGCAGGTGCAGATGTCAAACAAAGTATTTTGAAGGGTTTTCAAATTCTTCAAGCTGATTTTTGTACTTAGGTTGATCCTTGCGTGACTTGTATGGCTTTAATAAGGACCTGTATTTATCATGGTACACTCGCATCATCTGTAAAACGCGTGTATGTGAAACTATTGGCAAAGAGGCCTTCTTCCAAATATTTTCTATCTTTTTGGAAACTGCCTCTGCTATTTCAGAAAATGAAGGCTCCTTGTTATTCATCTGCTCCTTCACTAAATGTTTTGTGAACAGGTAATCTTTCATAATGCAGTTATAAGTTGGTAGTTGCATATCACTCATCTCACAAGGTACTTCAAATATGGCGCACTTCATATGTTCTCTAGTGAAATGTTTATATTTAGTATTTGATGCCATAATATTTTTAAGAAAAATTCACAATCACAAAATATCCTGTAACATCAAAACATTATATAATTAATATATATTATATTTTATAAGTATATATAATATATTATATAAATATATAATATATATAAACTAAAATTATATAATACATTATAACAAGCATTTTATAATAAAATCAATATTATCTCTATATAAATCACTAAAATAAAGTTTTATAATATTCCGATCATATTAAAAAACTCTCCGATCAACTGAGCGACTAGGCCTACTACCTAAGAAGACAAGTGTTAACACACTGTTCTAATGACTCACAGAAAGAAATTCCTTCACACCAAAACCCTCCCCCACAACATTCAGTGTAGTCTCAACATGACTCAGTTACTCTAAATTGTGTTAACTTCAGCTCTCTTGTGGCAGCTGAAGATATTAAGCATATGAAAAGGCATTTTTACAAAACGAATTCCTATCATTTTAAAATCTTAATCAAACTATTAGATAATTCTAAGATAAAATTTTATAATAGTCTGACAAACCTAAAATAGAAGCATTTTTTTCCTTTTTACACAAAATTGAGTTAACTTTAGCCCCCTGGTGGCAGCTGAAACTTTTAAACAAATGAACTCATATTTTGGCAGGCATATTTCGTCCACTAAATGCAACTTTTAATCACTATTAGAACTTCATACTAGAAAAAAGTATTTTTCGCTCCACCCTACTGCACAGCATACTCCAGGTGCGGCCGAACAAGGGAATTGTACAGTGAGAGCACAATCTCCTTGTTCCGAAACTGAAATTGCCTCCTGATATAACCCAATAGTTTCTGGGCTTTCTTTTCCACCTCTACACACTGTTTCGTAAACTTAAGGTCGCTGCTAATTAGCACACCCAAGTCCTTTTCTAAATCAGTTACTTCGATATTACTACCCAACATCGAGTAGTCCGACTTGGGATTGGCGTAGCCAATGTGCATCACTTTGCATTTACCCAAGTTAAACGGCATTTGCCATTTTTCGGACCACTCTCCTATCCTACCTAGGTCCGCACGCAGTTGCTCGATCGCTTCGGGCGTCCCAACATTGGCCCCAAGCTTGGTGTCATCAGCGAATTTGGCGATCCGACTGACGATGCCACCGTCGATATCATTTATGTAAATGATAAACAACAGTGGCCCCAAAACGGAACCCTGAGGAACCCCACTAGTGACCGAGGCCCAACCCGAACTAGCCCCTTTAATTACAACCCTCTGCCGCCTATTCCTCAGCCAGTTTTCAATCCACCTACTTATTTCCCCACCGATACCCAGCGCGCGCACTTTCGCCATTAGCCGGCGGTGAGGTACCTTATCAAAGGCTTTCTGAAAGTCGAGCTAAAGTATATCAATCGCCCTACTCTTATCATACTCACTCAATATGACGTGGAAAAACTCGAGCAAGTTGGTGAGACACGACCTATGCCGTCTAAACCCATGTTGGGAGTCCCGAAGCAGCTTGTAGGAATCCAAATGGTCAACGATCCTATCAGCTATTATCCCTTCTAATAATTTACCTACAACTGAAGTGAGACTAATGGGACGATAGTTCCCTGGACTTTCGTGATCCCCTTTCTTAAAGATAGGGGTCACGTTGGCTTCCCTCCAGTCACCAGGCACCTGGCCCATCTCCAACGATTTGTTGAAGACTGTAGCCAGGTGGGGAGCCACCTGGTCGCGCACTTCTCGCAACACTCTGGGGAGAAACTGGTCTGGCCCAGGAGCCTTAAACGCGCTCAGTTTGTCTATTCTATCGGCAACGACTGTCGCGGTACATCTAACACTATCCAGGCCAGCACCTTCGTGCCTCACGCCTGGCTCGGGGATGACGCGGGTATCCTCCCTGGTGAACACTCCCGCAAAGTACTCATTAAGCACATTAGCGATGTCCGCGTCGGAGGTCCGCAGAACGCTGCTTCCGTCCTTCTAATGGGCTTTCTACTATTAACATAACTGAAGAACTCCTTAGGGTTCCCCTTACAGAGGCTTGCCACCCGTAGTTCTTCGTTACGTTTCGCTAGCCTAACCTTCGCCTTCACTTCCCTACACAGGCGGACATACGCTTCAGTGTTCTCGTGGGAACGATTGGCCTTCGCCCTTCTATACGCTACTTTCCTATTTCGGATAGCCGAAGCGATGTCACGATTGACCCACTTAGGCTGCGTTGAAGCAGGGGTGACCGGTTTTGAGGGTATGGCAGCAGACTGCAGCACCATAAACTCGTCCCGGAATGCACTCCACACTCCCTCAACATCGCCGCCAACCTCTAACCCCATCTCTCCTACGCTATCCCTGAGGCTAACAAAGTTCGCCCGCCGGAGGTCGAGCTTACTGCCTCTCGAGTTACTATGCTTCACCCGAGCGACGCACACACGGAACCTAATAAGAGAGAGAGAGAGAGACAGACAGAGAGTTACAAGGAGTTACAAGGAAAAGAAGTACCTCAAAAGGCCTTGCGGCCCATACCGAGGAGGTACCAATGGCAACGGGTGCCAGGGAAAATTTTGTCTTTCAACTATGCTAGCAGTAGTAGAAAACTGGATAGAAAAGTATATAAATAGCTCTATATTTACCTTGCTCACAGAGACACCGTGCAAGCGAACTCCTGCAGAGTTTTCTTATGTTTTAATCTTAAACTATCAACGTGTTAAAGTAATTCCCACATATACTAGTCCTAAATCGTTTCAAATCCAACTTCTAACCATTGTTGCGAGTTGGGTTATCATTTGAACTAAACATGCTTCTAAAATCGGCATCTTTGAACCCGCGTCACGTAAGCGTCGATTGTAGCCCATATGCCTAACGAAAGGGATTAACTTTGTGGCATTTTTCGCCAGTTTCCAATCCACCTACCTACTTCCCCACCAATACCCAGCGCGCGCACTTCGGCCATTAGCCGGCGGTGAGGTACCTTATCAAAGGCCTTCTAATCAATCGCCCTACTCTTATCATACTCACTCAACATGACGTAGAAAAACTCGAGCATGATGGTGAGACACGACCTATGCCATCTAAACCCATGTTGGAGTCCCCAAGTAGCTTGTAAGAATCCAAATGGTCAACAATCCTACTCGCTATTATCCCCTCTAAATATTTACCTACAACTGAAGTTAAATGGTGTTATTTATAGAGGTTCCAAGCCTCTCTTCCCACGCATGAGATAGCAGTAGCGTCCTAATCGTAACAGTAGAGAAAAAGACAATACTAAAAGTTTTTCTTTTTTTCTGCAGTCAGAGGAGAACATCCCTAACCTAAGCTAAAAGGACAGAGTGGGATGGGAAGGGGTCCTAGTAACCCACGGGACAGGTTTGTACAACAGACTTCACCCGCCCTCCCGAAAGAGAGAGAACCTAAAGGAATTGGCAGCCAATTTCTCTAGAATCCCACGACTCGGGACCGGAGGGCTGTCACACCCCAAGTATAAAGTTTACTACACCCAGAAGGAACGTGCATAACCTTTATACCCCCTGCGGAGAGAAAGAGAGAGAGAGAGAGACAGACAGAGAGAGAAAGAGAGAGAGACAGACAGAGAGAGAAAAGAGAGAGACAGACAGAGAGAGAGAAAGAGACAGACAGACAGACAGACAGACAGAGAGACAGAGAGAGAGAAAGAGACAGAGAGAGAGAAAGAGACAGACAGACAGACAGACAGACAGACAGACAGACAGACAGACAGACAGAGGTAACTAGTTACTCAGTAATCGTTATTTTTATTAATTGCAACTGTAACTAGTTACATTTTCTGACAAAGTAATGGTAACTGTGACAAGTTACAAAAAAAATTATGACTATTTGTAACTTTTACCAGTTACTTTTTTCTCTGAAGGCAAAAAGTTAGTAGCTACTTTTTTCACAAGCTTTGACTGATGTACTTATTATGCACAGTGCAAATTTATTGACAACATATATCTAATGATAATACGATAAAATAATCTTGTTTATTTGTTAAATCGCAGTCAGTTTGAAACAAAGGAACAATGTTGGTAAGTATCACTTGTCAGGGAAAATACAGGGTGATTATAAATGAGCTTCCCTATTTTAAACATTTATAATGAAAAGAACTAACAAAGCTAAAGCGAAAAGCAAGATATACAAATAAAGAATATTTCAGGGGAATTTTTATTTGTGATAATGAACATGTCAGAGATAGCCCTAAGGTTAATGTGTTTTGTGCTCTTGCCGCTGAGAAAGTGTACGGTCCATTCTTCTTTGCTGAACAAACAAAAACGGTACCATTTACCGCGATACGCTACATCTGTGGCTGATGCTCCAGCTGCTAGAGGACAAAGCTGATGTGTGGTTTCAGCAGGATGGTGGCGCCACCCCATTTCCACAATGAAGTTACAACATTACTGAATGAGCAATTGCGTGGGGGACCCATTGCTTGGCCGGCTCGTTCGCCCGATCTAACCTCTCTTGACTTCTTCCTCTGGGGCTATGTCAAAAACGAAGTTTTTGTTCCACCAATGGCAGCAATTTTGGAACATTTGAAGAAAAGGATACGTGAGGCTGTTTGAAAAGTTCAGTATGATATGCTACAAAATGTATGGAGAGAAATAAAATACCGCTTTGATGTCTGCAGACACACAAAAAGAGCTCATATTGAACTTCAATAGCTCATAAATAAACCTTTTCGAGTTCTTCTTTATTTGCATATCTTGCTTTTCGCTGTAGCTTTGTTAGTTTTTTCATAATAAATGTTTAAAATCGGGAACATTATTTGTAATCACCCGGTGTATGTATGTATGTATGTATGTATGTATGTATGTATGTACAGGGCGTCCCAAAAAAATGTATACACACTTTAAATAATTATAAAGGCAGTGTTTATTAAAATACATTTCATTTTCAAAATGTAATAGAATCTACAGACATTATTTAATTGTTTTGTCAACGCCTGTTTTCAAACCGACGTCCGTTCTGGTCCAGGCACTGCTGATAACGCGAAGCAATGGAATCGCAAACATCACGAAACATTTCGTTTGGTATTTGTGTGCATTCTCGTTCAATGGCTGCTCTCAATTCAGCGACTGTTGCAGGTTTTATAGCGTAGACTTTGTCTTTTAAGTATCCCCATAAAAAAAAGTCTAGTGGTGTGAGGTCTGGTGAACGCGGAGGGTATTCTACGAAACCCCTTCGTCCAATCCACATCCACATCGTGCCAAGTACCACTCGCAATACTCCACTCTTCGGTCCGGATCATCTTCATTAATAGCATGGACTAATCTTGGAATGTAACTTTTCCATTGACAGCGCTTCAAAATGCGTTGGACAGACGATTCTGAAATTCCTACCTCACGACTCGCTTGCCGCACAGATTTTCTTGGACTTTGGTGATACGTTTCCAGTACTCTTTCTTGCTTTGTGGGGCTTGTCGATGTCCGTGGTCTTCCGGAACGCTTCTTGTGGACATTCTGAACAGTTCCGTCGGTTTCAAACTTATCTCTAATTCGAGTGATGGTAAGTCGCGTTGGTGGATCTGTTTGAAACTCCCTCCTAAACTGTCTTTGCACTTCAACTGCGTTTTCACACTTCCAGTAGCATTTTAGAATGAATTTCCTTTGTTCAAAGCTTAGTCTGACTGCCATTATTAATTCTAATGGGTTTAACTTGGAAAGAAAGAAACATCAATTGAGCTATCAGCTGTTAAAGTGTGTATACATTTTTTTGGGACGCCCTGTATATGTATATATATATATATATATATATATCGATGATGACCACTTCATTAATTAATGAATTAGGTTAATTCCTGGGTTAAAGGCGTCCTCTTAATACGAAACGCATTTATATAAATATTATATCATTGGATAGGCAATAGTTTATTTATTTATTTATTTATGAACGGTGAAAATTTTATAATTGTGTGTATTTTGTAAATAAAAGAATATATTTTATATATTTTTGACACTCATCGCCTGGGTAAGGCAAGGGGGTTCTATTAATTATTATTATTAAGCATGTTATTATTATTAATGCCCGAGTTAGGTCGAGTGATGCCCGAGTTAAGTTAGGTCTTCTTCCACCTCACAACGTTTATAAATAAATTATTTCCAATCGAATGGTGTAACTTTTATATAGATGTGCAATAAAAAATTTGAAGGACGTCTCTAAACTACGAATTTACCATAAATTAATGTTAATTAACTTATTTTTTTTATCATCTCTTTAATTTGTTTGAAGTAGAAATTTTTTGTTCAGAACACAAAAGTTGTACCATCATTTTTCTCTTTTTAAATATTTTTTTCTGTTAAATTGGGGCGGGCGGCAATTTCTTCCTTAAGAGATAAGCCTGTGATAACCCTACTTATTAATCTCCCAAGGAAGGACAAGTAACAGTTTTCCCACAAGTGTAAATGGAATACATTACAGTTGAGTGTTTTGGAACAATATATATAATATATATATATATATATATATATATATATATATATATATATAAAAGATTTTTGGTAAAATTTGTGTTTGTAATACATACTTTCTGCAGTATAGGGGTTATTTTCTTGGTTTCACTTATGTTCGAGGCAAAACAAGACAGAAAAAACAACCACATGGCAGGAGAGGAAAAAACAACCATGAATGAAGCTCTACCAAGTTGGGAGTAGGTCAACAGCTGGGCTAAAGAGGCATACAAAAGAGAAAAAAGCTATTTGCAACCAAAATACAATATATGTATAGTTTTAATTATGGTAAAACGCACCTAAATGTTTAATTTAACCATATTTCAGAGCAATATTTAACTTTATTACTGGGAAAAATGAGTATGTTTATAGCGGAATGATCGCCTGGTGGTCGCCTGGTTAACCATTTGAAATGAATGGTAAATAGTAATTTGGTTGCTGTAACCAAATATAATAGTTCTCTCTTATCAAAAATAAAACATTGCAAATCTGCAATTTTTGATTGCAGTGATACGTTAAAATGTGATACGTTAAAATGTGAAATAAGAGCATACGATACATTCGAATTTTAGACACAATTCGTCCATTCATGGCGGCGACGTGATGATACATTTTATTTTTGGTGTCATCACTATTTCTATCAAAAAGTTAAGTTTTGTTTATATCTAAAGTTTTGCCAGGTATTTTATGTAGATATATATTAGTTTTGGTTTTTGTTGGGGCTGTTTAATTTCCTCCTCAACACCTGAGGTCATTTGACGGAAGGTATCTAACAGCTTTACGCAAGATCCGAATCACGAGTCGCTGCATATTATCTGGATGTAGTGGACGGTCTCTCATCCAATTATTCTCCAGACTCATTGTCGCTTAATTTTGCTGATCGACGGAAAATGGTGTTACGACACTGGCCACAAAGTGGCCCTGTTATAATTATGTAGTTATCAAACGTAGTAAAGCAGAGTAACCTTCTCAGATGTAGTTTGGTACAATATACTTTGCAAGTTACTTTAGCGTTTTCAGTTATTATTTATTAGATTATCTTTACAAATAATTTACACAATTTTGAATTATTTTCAAAAATTCAACTAAAATTGAATTGAATTTTTAAAGACTATTTATGGACACCTTGTATATTTTTAAATCTTATTTCATAGCAATGGTAAATTTCACAATAGGTATATATTATACCGAGGTTGTGAAATAAGGTTAAACCCCTATTCTATTACCAAGGAACATGGGTATATTTCACCCACTTTATTAAATAAGGTTTGAAGTCCACATGTGTAAAATATATTTTTACTAGAAGGATTGATACTCTCTATTAATAGTTATGTAAATTTCACTAAAATGCACTAGAAATTGAAGTAAATTTTCACTCATTCACTGACGCATACAGGGTGATTCACTCGCTGGTAGCTCCAGAGTATCGTATTAGCGATACTCTGGGGCTACCAGCGAGTGAATCACTGTATATATAAAGCTATATCTTAATTCTCATGGTCACGTTTATAATGTTGAGAAATTTCGTCAAGAGAAATTCTCAACAATCAAATTTTTTTTTCATGGGAATGCCTTGACAAGTGCCAAAATTAACCACAGCAGAAAAAAGTTAAAATTTTGTATTTTCATAGATAATACCACTAAATCATGGACAGGTGAAAATCGTAGACACTTTTAAAAGCTAATTCAGCTTAATCTAACACACACACACATATATATATATATACACCGGGTGTCCGAGAATTATCTGTACAATTTTTGGCTGTTATTAAAAGTCAACCATGAAGTGTAGAAACTCCAGTGTTGTCCCATTTTACAGAGAAACTCTAAGTTTTTTCTGATAAGTTTTGACAAGTTTTTTCTTTTTTGTACGCGGGTGACAGACATTGATGATTTAAAAGCAAGAATCACAGCTGCTATTGAGCGAATTGATGTGGATATGCTCCAGCGTACATGGCAACATTTGGATTATCGATTGGATGTTTCGCGAATCACTGATGGTGCACATATCGAATGTTTGTAACAACGTTACCTTAATAAAAGAAACTTTTGAAAATACAGATTCTAAATAATCTTGTTTAAGAATTTTACATGTGTTATCAAGAATTTTATTAAAAGATAAAATTGTACAGATAATTCTCGGACAATATATATATATATATATATATATATGTGTGTGTGTGTGTGTGTGTGTGTTAAACACAGACCGTGCATGGAACAAGGAACTCTTCTGGGAAAATTAAATCCACTATAGTCCGAATAAGTAATGGTAAATGACAAATATCAGAGTCTTTTCTTTTTATGGGACCTCTTTGCGAGAGACCCGTTGCCCACGTCGGGCTAGCATCATGAAAAAGAAAAACTATGGTATTTGTCATTTACCATTACTTATTCGGACTATAGTGGATTTAATTTTCCCAGAAGAGTTCCTTGTTCCATGCACGGTCTGTGTTTAACATATAAGTTTCTCAGGGACCATTCTGAGTTTGTGTGTATATATATATATATATATATATATATATATATATATATATATATATATATACATATACTGTAACCTATGCAGCAGGGTATAACTTAAACTAACCTCACTTAACTCGCAGAAGCGTATCTGCATGATTTTTGCCTTGTCTACATAATTCGGGTTAATTCCATTTTTGAAGACAGTGTCTGTTTCTGGAACGGACCCGGCCATATCCAGTTATCCACCCAGCCATACCCACCCGTCTAACTTTCCTTTACGAAATGAATCAATCATAATTTGCGTCAGTTCTGGAAGAACTTCATATATTCTGATGACAGTAACAAAGATGTTCACTGAAGTTACTTACTGAATTTATTTTTAAATGTAATGACACCCCTCCCCCCCCAAAAAGGGGTAAAAAATATGGGTGTATTAATTTAATCTGGTTCTGCAAAATAAAGGTTTATCGATACACTATTTTATAGTGTATGGGGCCATGTATGTATATTTGTATACGGGTGAGTATTTATGGATATATACTGTGTGTATACACACACACACACACACACACACACATATATATATATATATATATATACGATACACACAGACCGTGCATGGAACAAGGAACTCTTCTAGGAAAATTAAATCCACTATAGTCCGAATAAGTAATGGTAAATGACAAATACTATAGTTTTTTCTTTTTCATGATGCTAGCCCGACGTGGGCAACGGGTCACTCGCAGAGAGGTCCCAAAAATATAGCTTCCCTCACCAGCCATCTGCAAAGTAGACAGGATCAAGCTTTGGGACAAGATTTAGTGTTTAAAGCAGCCTAGCCCAGCTACATTTAGAACCTCAATATAAGCAAAAGACTCGCTGCCTTCACGTCAGATTGAATACATCAAAGAAAAAAGGGGTAACTATTATATTTTCAGCCAAAAACCAAAACCAAAACTTAAACCTCAACTGGCAGAATTGAGCGTCCACTTTTCAAGGCACATAACATGTCCGTTTCAAGATGGGAATGAACTCAGAATGGTTCATAAAAAAACCTCAGGGAACCATTCTGAGTTCATTCCCACATATATATATATATATGTTAACCCCTCCGTCTATGACCCTGGGTTGGTTCGAAGTCGACGGGGGTTCTGGTTAGGAGGCAGCAACGGATCTGTTACTTGCAGTAGTTTCTTCTATACTACTCTCCGAGTTCTTCTTTAGTGGCTCGGAGGATTCTGAGAGGCTTATTAAATTCTTTGAGGTTTCTCCCCGATTCTTCTTGTAACTTATCGGGAGATTCTAATTACTGAGTTTTCTGAAGAGAGCACGGCTCGAAGGAGAAGATAAAGACTTTTTCTTACTGTGTTTTACTCCTAAACTGTTACAGGTAATGCTCAGCCTCGTAGTTGGAATCAGAACAAACATGGAAGAAATTGGTGGGCTTTATATACCCCGATTCTACTAACATCATCATTATTAAATGTTGAAGAGGCTGCATTAATTTGCACAATACTTGAAAATAAAGTAAATCTTTTAGCTGCGGTAAGGTTTAAACGAATAAAAAGATATTTGAAGATGAAGCCATATTTTTATCTTAAATTGCGTATTTTCAGATCTGATGTTGTCATGATCTGCCAAGTTAACTAAAAGTGGAAATTGAACTATGCATCTTTACACTAAAATATGCATATGAGTAAAATTAAAGGTTTAAGATTTACAATTAAATGCTTAGGCAAGACATGACTTCATCTTTTATAACGAAGAAAGAATGTATACAAAACATGACATGGCAAAAGTTACTCAGGATTCAATATTAAGCTAAATCTAAAAATGATTATGAGATTTTAAAAAACAACAGGTCATCAATTATTTGACAAAGTAGAAAGCACATCAAAATTTATTCCAACGGAATAATAATAATAAAAAAAATAACAACAGTATCGCCGATTCTACATTCCTTATGGCGACATAATGTCGGGTCGGACATTGAGTATATTGTAATTTTGGTCTACTGTAACTATGATTATAATTACCAATTCATTTATTATCGTTAACTACAATTCCATTAAAGTACATTGACTACGTCATTTAGTACATTACATTATTAAGTACTGTTTCATTGGAGTACATTACAAGTTATTATTAATTACAGTGTTTATATATGGTTATAATATATGGTTATAATATATGGTTATAATATATGGTTATAATATATGGTTATAATATATGGTTATAATATATGGTTATAATATATGGTTATAATATATGGTTATAATATATGGTTTAATATATGGTTATAATATAGGTTATAATATATGGTTATAATATATGGTTATAATATATGGTTATAATATATGGTTAATATATGGTTATAATATATGGTTATTATATATGGTTATTATATATGGTTATTATATATGGTTATTATATATGGTTATTAGTACAACACAAGTACATGGGCACATACGAGATAATTTATATACGACATAATATGTTATAAATTTGAAATCAGAGGGAAAGGAGATATTTTATCTTAGAAGCGCTCACTTCTGCCAGTTAGCGGAATTTCGATCGCTTACCTAAGCATTCATGAATATCTTGAGGGGTGAACGCACTTGAAAAAATAATGAAAAAAATAATACGAGAACGTATTTTTGCGTTTTCGAACGAAGGCATGAAGTTTGAATATTTAATAAAATTGACATACGATAATGGTCAAGATAAGATATGGACGTATGGGGGCGGGAGATATGGTCGAATAATAGTTATATTTATACTACATAACATATAAATAATGACTTCTATAGAGTGTTTCGTCCTTAGTATGATGTTAAAGAATTTTCATACATTGAATACTAGATATATGATGAAGGGAAATAAATGACGGGAAAATGTGACGTCATAGTTATTGAATTTTTACGTATAGTACAAATCATTATTAGGAAGATTTAAAAGAACGGATTAGAGACAAAGAGTGGGTATCAATGACTAAGTAGTACAACCACGGGCTCCAATCCTGCCACATGCAATGTGTATGCATAATCTAGGGTCGAGGGTGAGATGCAAGACAACCATAATTAATTATAATAAATTCTATAACAAATGAAAAATGGAAAATGGATACGACTAAACCACAGAAATGGTAGATCATAGGGTTGTGACACAAACAAAAATAGGAAGCTACAAATAAAATTTTTATCCAAAACTCGCTTAGGCGATTTTGGTTTCTTATGTAAAAATGAATATGGGTTATTCATTGTTCATTTTTACATATATAATATATATATATATATATATATAATATACTGTGTATATATACACACACACATACATTATATACTGTGTATATATATATATATATATATATATATATGACTATGGTCTGCCAATAAACCTTTTCATATATATAAAATAATGTGTGTATGTATATATGTATGTGTATGGATGTATGTGCGTAAAGGTGCTTGTCACAAGTACACGTATGTATGTATATATGCTTCCTGTAGCACCTTATGTGCGCCATCAACACGTAAAAATACAACAAAAAATTGTAATATGGATATTATTGTTGTTGTTGTTACTATTGTTTTATATTGTTATTCTATCACGCTACGTATGCTTAAAAACGCAGTAATTGTCGCACATATATATATATATATATACATACTGTATATATATATATATATACACACACACAGTATGTTATTCTCTGTGAACCTACTATGTCTTATACGCTAATACATGTAGCATATAACAATAAATAACAATGATCAATATTATTATTATTATTATTTTGGTACATTCCATCAAGTTGATGTATAGAATTTTTTTTTAATACATACGACGCAACTTTCTATAAAATTCATCGTAGCAGTGTCATCGATATAGAATATACTGTATTCTATACAGATGATAGAAATATTTCATCTACTCAACCGGTTAACTCTGGAACAATCTTCCTCAGTCCTTCTTTCCCCCTGTTTATGACCTTCAATCTTTCAAAAGCAGTGTCCAGGCATCTCGAAAACTTTGAACATTGATTTTAGTTCTCTTCTTCTTCTATAGAAAGGGGAGGGGAGGGGAGGGGAGGGGAGGGGCGGTTTGAGAGCATTCACCCTTGGCCCCTCCTTCCTGCATAAAAAAAAGAGATGGGTGACTGTCCTCTACCTTCATGATGATATAGTGACCCGCGAATACTCGGATCCGACATCAATCTGTAGATCCCCCTCCCACTGTTCCCTTAGCTAGTAGTATGAATGCAATATCATACAATCAACAACAACAGGGCAATCACGTAAAATCTAAACAAATACTGTAATTACTCTCCTCATAATGGCACAGAAAACAACAACACAACAAAAAATATACGAGGCAAATCGGGTGTATATATATATATATATATATATATTTTTTTTTTCTTCTTCAATCAGATGCGGCAAACCATCCATCTAGATTGAAATGAGGGTCAAAATGATCCTATCTCGTTTCAGAAGAGAAGCTAAATACGAAGTCATCACACTTAACATGAAAGGGTTAAGTTACATTAACTCAAAAGGAAAGAATGGCAGACAACGTTTATACTTTATTTAGACCAAACGAGAGTTCTGTTCCATTTCTGTTCCACTTTCTGGGACGAAATATGTATTTTCTAGATTCTAATTCTTATGCTTATGCTTAAGAATAGGGAAGGTGTTGAGGGGAAACTGTATCCAGATATAGTACGTAATTATGCGCGTGAATTATACGAAACAAAGGAGGAAGGAGGAAGTAGGAGAACGGATGCAGTTGAAAAATATATATATTGGATGGTTGGCATTTTATTTTTATTGTTATTGTTATTTCTGTATTTGCATCTATAGTTAAGGTATAGAATTATACTTTACAACTATTGAGTTGCCACATCGTAAATTTAGTGTGTGTGTGTGTGTGTGTGTGTGTACACTTTACCTTACCTTACAAAGGTTTCGCGCGATGATTTCTCATTTCGCGAAGGTCAAGCTTGTCGCCCCTCATATATAATATATACTTATAAAGAGTGCAAATTCCGCCTACATTATCGTCGGTGGTTGTTGAAGTTACATTAGCTCCTACGTGTTACATCTTTTGTTTTTTCAAATTTTTAATCACTTACGGGTTGCATTAAAGTAGGTAGGAGCATCATTAAAAAGCTTAGAGAATGCCCTCCTTTATCGTATATATATATATATATATAAGATCTCAAAATTCGAAATGTAAGTCATTTAACTTATATGATATTTCACATATTTCACATATATATACTGTATATATATATAAGTATAGGAAGCACACTGATATTTCTTTATATTAAAAATATAACCTAGAATGTATTGCCTTTTCAAGATGAGCGCATCTTCGTATATAGGATGAGAGCCGTGTCCTAATTTACTTGGATAGGATTTGCTTCGCGCGCTGCATAGATATGATTGCGGTATACGAATGACGGAGATACGATCTGAATCTAAATACACATACCAGATTTTCTTCCAAGCCAAGGAGTTTGAATAATATATATATATATATATATATATATATATATATATATATATATATATATATATATATATATGCACTAGAATCACAAAATAACACGTGACCTTATTAATAAGCAAACAACCACAAGGAAAAGGAAACACAAAGTCCGAGCGCTTTCGTGATATATTCACATTATCAAGGAGGAACAGAAAATAGACGGAGATTACAAAATAAATGAGTTAAATAGACAAGCAAAAAATTCACAATTGGCACCTCTGTTCCTCCTTGATAATGTGAATATATCACGAAAGCGCTCGGACTTTGTGTTTCCTTTTCCTTGTGGTTGTTTGCTTAATATATATATATATATATATATTATATATATATATACTGTATATCAAAGAGTAACGTTCGCTACTATTCGGTATGATCTTTTATATAACTTATTGCCTACTCGCAAAATCACTGCTACTTTCTTGTAGATTTTTTTTAGGTTCAATTTGGGTTGGGTTGGGTTGGGTTGGGTTGGGTTAGGTTAACCTAACCTCAAACAAAGAATATGGGTGTGTAAAATCCTGAGGTAACATGCAGCAGTAGTAATTCGATCTCTCGTTTTTTAATTAAAATCTTAACACGGGTGAAATTAAAAAATAATTATTATATACAATAAAAAAGCGCATTCTCTATCACTTTTTAAGGGAACCCTCCTCCCTACCTTAACGCTAGTGTAAGTGATTAAAATTTTGAAAAAATAAAAGATCACTTGTAGTAACTATTGTAACTTCAATGACCACCAAGAAAATGTAGGAGCAAATTGGCCATTTATATATATATAATGCGCCTCGGTGGTGTAGTGGTTAGCGTCGCTAACTACGAATCCATCGGCCTCGGGTTCGAGACCCGACGGCAGCCGACGCGCAGCAAAACCCAGCTGTTCATCCTTCCACACAATAAAGAAAGTGGTTGGTAGATAAATGGGTACCCTAGGTAGCCTAGTGGTTAAGACGCTGGGCTGCTGATGGGGCGTGGTTCGGATTCCACGTTAAACTGTAGGTCTAAGGTGGAGTGAAAAGCTTGACCTTCGTCAGAATGAACAATTCGGGCGGAAACTAACCAAAGGTTATATATTACGCACTCGGACCCTGCTAATTCGACACTCGGTATTTCGGCTATGGCGATAATTCGGCTATTTTTCTGCGTGTCGAAATATCAGGCAAATTTCATCAAATCTTCCGAAATTTGTCTGATATTTCGACACTCAGAAAAATAGCCGAATTATCGCCATAGCCGAAATACCGAGTGTCGAATTAGCGGGACCGAGTATATTCCTCCTGACTTATTATTAACTAACTCAATCCAAGATGTAAACATTTGAGATGTATTCAATCATAGAATATTAAATTCGTTCATAGCAATTCATCAATATTTGCAAAGAAAGAGCTGATTAAATGCTATAAAATGCTGTGAATACATAGTAAACACCGTATAGAATTCAGTGTATACAAATGAAAAAAGCTATTAATAATCGCTCACATGCTAATTTCCAGTATGCAACATGATCCAATATAGCGAGTTTATTGCATTATCCGTTATAGTTTTTTTATGTCTTCAATGATTATTCGTTTTTGTATTCAATAGAAATGTCTATTGCCAAAGGAATCAGCTTCAGACTATGATTCAATTTTGCTTATTGGTTTGGCTTCATTTCGAAATTTAAGTGGATAGAAAAAAAAAAAGAATACAATTGCCTTATTTTTACGAGTGTAGCTTTTCGCACTCACTTTGCTAAACAGATTTTTCGTTGTTTATACATTTTCAGGAAAAAAGATTAGTTTTGCGTCTATACTACAATCTTTGTGTAAGATCTGAAAACTTAGCTACACACAGATGTACTGTATAACCTCTCTCTAAGCCTGAAATATTGTTTGGTGTGGTGTTATTATTTGTATCTTTACGAACATGTTATATGGAATTTACATCATGAACTAAGTACAGTGTGTCCGTAAAGTCATGGTGGGATTTTAAATAGCTATATTATTGCAACGAATCATGATAATGAGATGAAAAAAAGGCAAATTGAAGAACTCTAAAAGAATAACTTTATTTAACGTAGTTCGATATGGGCTCCTCTGGTAGCCCTGCAGACATCTAGGCGGTGATTCAATTCCAGCCACACACGCCCAAGAACATCAGGAGTGACGGATGCGATAGCTTCCGTGATTCGCTCGTGCAAGTGATGAATATCCCTAATGGGTACACTGTACACGCTTTGCTTGACGTAACCCCACAAATAAAAGTCCAAAGGTGTCAGGTCCGGAGAGCGTGGAGGCCATGGCTTCCATCCTCCTCTTCCTATCCATCTCTGTGGAAATTTTTCATTAAGGAATTCTCGAACAACGTTGGCATAGTGCGGAGGAGCACCATCTTGCTGAAAGATGACATTATTGTCAATAAATTGGGGTACTGCAAAATGTTCCAACATAGCGAGGTAGTTGTGTGACGTCACAGTGGGTTCCGCGAAGAAAAATGGGCCAATCACTCGATCTCGTGCTAGAGCACACCACACATTAACTTTCGGGCTATTACGCTCATGTTCAACATAGGCATGTGGACAGCCTAGACTAACTACAAGATAACTTTGAAAGTTGTTCTTAAATTTGGCATTGTTTCATCTCATTATCATGTTTCGTTGCAATAATATAGCTATTTAAAATCCCACCATGACTTTACGGACACACTGTATATAAGCTGTTGATATGAATGCCGCATCGTCGTCAGGTCACAACGCCGCTTCCCGTTAGATCAATGAACGAAGCTGGGCCTGTTTAATAGCTGAATGGGTGACCTCTATTACATAACTTTAACAAAGTAGGTTAAATAACCCCCAAACAGATATAGAATAAAACACAAAGTCCAGAAATGTTCAGAAGTTAAGAAGCAATGAAACCATTAGTAAAACAAGCGAGGTAATATCTATTATAATGTGTCAATAATTTCATACAAATTAATTTGAAGAGAAAATTTTAAGCCAGTGAAACCTTAACATTTACTTTAAGCTCACGATCCACTTAGATTTTGAGTGTAGCTTCACAAAGTTGGTCTCACTGGCTTTGGGTGTGAAGCTCAAAATTTTGATGGCTGCGTTATTTTTCAAAAACTTATGGTCTCACTGGCTTTTCCTGGACTTCACAAAAGAGTATGAAATTTTGTACAAGTGTGACCTGACTAGATACAGGTAGGCTTTGGTAATATCACTAATATGTACACAAAGAAAGTATGTTTACAATAAAAGTGGATATACACAGAATTAAAAAAATGCATGTTTACGATAAAAGTGGATATACACAGAATTAAAAAAATGCATGTTTACGATAAAAGTGGATATACACAGAATTAAAAAAATGCATGTTTACAATAAAAACTGGATATATACAGGATAAAAAATGTATTTTACAATAAAAACTGGATATATACAGGATAAAAAATGTATTTTACAATAAAAACTGGATATATACAGGATAAAAAATGTATTTTACAATAAAAACTGGATATATACAGGATAAAAAAATGTATTTTACAATAAAAACTGGATACATACAGAATAAAAAAATGTATTTTACAATAAAAACTGGATACATACAGGATAAAAAATGTATTTTACAATAAAAACTGGATATATACAGGATAAAAAAATGTATTTTACAATAAAAACTGGATATATACAGGATAAAAAATGTATTTTTGCAATCAAAATTGGATATACACAGGATATCCAGAAAAGCACTTGATCAAAGTCTATCGATAAATCGTCACACACGCTTTCATATAGCCGGTTAATAAATTTACAAAATAACACAGTTATCAAAATTTAGAGCTTCACATTCAAAGCCAGTGGATCAAAATTTGTGGTGCTGCATTTAAAATTTAAGTGACTCGTGAGCTTAAAGTAAATGCTGAGCTCTTACTGGCTTAAATATATTTGGAAAATAAATTTAAGGTCATTTTCTTAAAGTCACACAATATTTTAGTTATACTAAGCAATAATAACGAGGGGGGATGGCCAGAAATTGGCACAGCAATCAGGCCAACTACCGCGGCCCATTGCTCTAACTCATCAATAGAATTCGAACCCCCGACCCGAATCAGTTCACATCGCTTACAGAGAAACGGAATGACCCACCGACACGCGGACGCTGGTTAATAAGAGACGAAGCTACAAACTGTACTAAATAATTCTAAATAACAGGAAGAATAACCTTCATTTACCTTCGCACGAATGAAGAGTTTTATAACCATATTAATTTCGCTAAATGAGAAATACGAAAAGATAAGAGTAAATATTTATTTAAAAATTTGATAATTCTCTTAATAGTTTTCAAAGTCCAATTTATCATTTATAAATTAGAAAACTGTCAAAGTAGGATTGAAAATGTTCACTTTTTGTTATTTATTAGAAAGTTCTAATTAAAAATTTTGAAAATTTAATACTTCAATATAGTTTTTCCATTACTCAAAACTCTTTAGTATGTATGACTTTATTAGCTTATATATATATGCAGGAAGGAGGGGCCAAGGGCGAATGCCCGCGAAAGCGGCCCCCTTCATAGAAGAAGAGAGCCAAAATCAAGACCGGGGGGTTTTGGAAATGCCTAGACACACTGCGTTTGAAAAATGGGAGGTCATAAACAGGAGGAAAGATGGATTGAGGAAGATTGTCCCACAGTTGGTTGAGTAGATGAAAGATTTAACTTTTTTATGTTCCTAAAATTTTTTGATGTTTTACATTATATTTTAGAGTTGAACTAACTTTTTTTATTCGTTAAATTTTTCCAAACGAACAGGTAAACTTTTCATAACATCTCTTCGCATGGGACAAAAGATAAAGACGAATATAACCAAAATATTTCTCTGTACGAGTACTTATGATCACCACTGTATATATTTTATTCATTGGTACATTCATAGTTTAAGTGGAAGTATGAAGCGTTAAACATCTTTTCACATAGAGCATCATACATACATATATATATACAATCAGGTAAACTGAAGTTGTCCTTATGTCTGGAGTATAAGGTTGGATGTGGGTGTCTGGGTACTGGCTATTTGGTAACAAAAAACTGGCATAACATTTTCGACTGGTTGTTTGCATTTAAATTGGGAAACATTTTTAAGAAAATAATATTTGGGTTAATAATTTTATTGCAATTTTTTTAATACTCAAAACGGGTGTAGATCATTGTCAAAAAAATAAAATTTTATTGCTTGATTCAAGAAGAAACGTTTACCAAATGTTTACCAAATGTTTACCAAATATTTACCAAATATTTACCAAATATTTACCAAATATTTACCAAATATTTACCAAATATTTACCAAACGTTTCCCAAATATTTACCAAACGTTTCCCAAATATTTCCCAAACTTTTCAAAAATTTTCAAAAATTTTCAAAAATTTTCAAAAATTTTACCAAACGTTTTAAAACGTTTAAAAATATTTGCAAAACGTTTACAAATATTTACAAAACGTTTAGAAGGAAGATTTCCAAGATGAAACTTTTTTTTGGAGGATGCAGAGGGAAACCTCGCGTCTATACGCAAGTTTCGAAGGGAAATTTCATCGACTCTAATAATTTGATCTAACCCGACTTAATCTAATTAGTCTTAATCATATCGAACCTGCTGTGCTAACTTAATCTATCTCCCTCAAAATATTTGTTCAACGTATGTTTGTTCGCAGAATGTGTATTTGATGTTAAAATAACTTCTCTCTCATTTTACATAAATTAAAAGTAAAAGAATTTTAAAACTAACCTTTTACATATATATATATATATATATATATATCAGTGGCGACTCGTGGTATAAATGTATGGGGGTGCGATTTCATAAAATTTATAATTTTTAGAATTGTAGTACATAAACAATCACATGGTGCTTCCGTACGGTACTTATATGTCAAAAGAAGCCATAAATTTGTATTAAAAAAATATTTTAATAAAATATAAAAATAATTGTTGAATAAATTTGACTAATAAATTTGACTATAATAATGTACCACTGTACGACAACACGGACTCACAATAGGCTAGTGCGAATCCAACTGCCGCTCACAAGAGTACTGTACTTGTATTAACATATGCGGCTATGCCAGACGTACAATTCTAGTTAATTACAAAAAGTAATAATTTTAATAAAATACATATAAATGGCTTATATCATTATTACTGAAGTAACTATTAGTAAAAATAAAGTTATTATAAAAAAAATTCGCGATTGTACTTATATTTTCATTACAACAGTAAAATATAATTTATATTTACTTGAGCGAAAAATCTATCGCTCCATTCGGCTGCAATATTATTTTGTATTCAAACAGCTGTACGCTATTTGAAGCTATGCTATAAGTTTAGAATATTATGTACTGTATGAAGGCTTACTCAAAATGCCTCATGAATCATGATATGCCACATGAATTTTTAAAATATATTTCAAGAATATTATTTTAATATCTTAAAATTAATATATTTTTTATCTGTTAAATTAATATTTATCGTTTCAAGCGGAATATCTCCTATACAAGCGTCGTTCTTTACGATATATATATATATATATATATATATATATATATATAAAAGTCACTTTAGTATTTTATTATGATTTATGCCAGACGATTTCAGTCCATTTTAGATAGGAGTATTTACTGTACAATTACTACATACGCGCAGTAAAGGTTTTAAAAAATCTCAGTCAGGTAGATTTAGTTATAAAAAGTCATGACCGTTTTGTATAGTTTTCTATGTACAGAAATTACTTTCAATGTAATCCGAATGTAATTTCCAGTGTTTTTATCACATGTAAAATAATAAAAAATTTTACTAGTTTTAATGTGAATATTTTATTTTTAAGGTTTTTTTTAACAAGTAATTTCGTTCAGAGATCACCATTTCTATTTTACAATGATTACATCACGCGCACACGCACACACACACACACACACACACACACACAGTCTGCCACATTAAAATACTTTAAAGAATGTCTAAATGAATCTTGCAACAATTCAACAGTTTCGCTGTGCTTGCATGACCTTCTCAAGAGTTCATTGTTGAAATTTGAAATCTTGAAGAAGCTAGAAAAGTATCGAATTATTTCAGTTCCTAACTAGTTTAATCTCTCTTAACGCACTTTACTGTGAAATAAGATACTTTACTCGTATCTTATTTACTGAGGAAGTCATATAGGAAACACAAACTTATAGTGCATTTTGCTCCTGAAGAAACATGCGCCTGGACTGATAATAGCTAGGTGTGTCTGCAATACAAATTAACGAAAATTGCGCGAAAGCGGATATCGCTTTGGATATTCTTTTGGACCGACTAAAACTTTACGTGGGATCCGAATCACGGGTCGCTACATAGTCTGGACGCAGCGGACGGTCTCCCATCCAACTACTATCCAGACCCAATGTCGCTTAACTTCGCTGATCAACGGAAAACCATGTTACGACATTGGCTACGACGTAACACCCACTTCGCCAATGCGGGATAATGTTGTGTGAAAATGTTAAACTTCTCATCTCACTCCAACTCCAACTATCATTATTATCATATATATCATTACTATGAACTATCATATACATATGATGCAAACCCACATGGAAAATGAAAAGCGATTCCAAGTCCTTTCGAGTATTCCAAGTCCTTTCGTGTATTCCAAGTCCTTTCGTGTATTCCAAGTCCTTTCGTGTATTCCAAGTCCTTTCGTGTATTCCAAGTCCTTTCGTGTATTCCAAGTCCTTTCGTGTATTCCAAGTCCTTTCGTGTATTCCAAGTCCTTTCGTGTATTCCAAGTCCTTTCGTGTATTCCAAGTCCTTTCGTGTATTCCAAGTCCTTTCGTGTATTCCAAGTCCTTTCGTGTATTCCAAGTCCTTTCGTGTATTCCAAGTCCTTTCGTGTATTCCAAGTCCTTTCGTGTATTCCAAGTCCTTTCGTGTATTCCAAGTCCTTTCGTGTATTCCAAGTCCTTTCGTGTATTCCAAGTCCTTTCGTGTATTCCAAGTCCTTTCGTGTATTCCAAGTCCTTTCGTGTATTCCAAGTCCTTTCGTGTATTCCAAGTCCTTTCGTGTATTCCAAGTCCTTTCGTGTATTCCAAGTCCTTTCGTGTATTCCAAGTCCTTTCGTGTATTCCAAGTCCTTTCGTGTATTCAGCGAAATTAACAATAGACAAGAGAATGAGCTTGGTTTTAATGCATGGAATACCAGGTACAACAAATCGATGAATCGGTACAGAATTTAAATTCTGTACCGATTCATCGACTTCTTGTACCTGGTATTCCATGCATTAAAACCAAGCTCGCCATCCCCTACCTAAAAGAAAAAAAATAATATTATAGTCAGCACTGAAAATTCCTATGATGCTCGACTTTTGCGCCACCCCATATATATATATATATACGTAATATATATAATATATATTTTTTTAAAGTTCGGGAAGAACCGATTCGCCTCTATTTAAAAGGGCATATCTCGGCGGAAAAACAAAGAAAAATTGAGAGGAAAGACAGGAAAAAGAGAGGGTGGAGGGGACAGTCGAAGTGGAAAAAGACCAAGGATGACAAGGACTGCAGGGTCGAGCCCCATCATCCTTGGGTGCTAGGGCCGGGAGGGCGCACGTGAAACCTCCAGGAACAACCACGTACAAACGAGCACAAACAGCACGAGCTTAGAACCCCCTTGCGTTATTGCATAAAACTCCGATAGCTGATATTTGTCTTTATAAAAACTTGAAAAAAATAGGCCTACGATGATAAAATTTATTAAATTTCTTTTTTTTTTACTTTGTAATGCGAGTTGGGAATAGTTTAAAATCATGTTTGAAGAATATTAAAGAGAGACGAGACAAGATATCATCTAAAAAATGAATAATATAAAGTCGGAAGAGGCGAGGGTTCGTGGAGTGAGTATTTTTTTCCTTCTTTTTGAATGCTTCTCGGATTTCATATATTGAGGTCTGGCATTTATATAAACTCTCAGAGAGAGAGAGAGAGAGAGAGAGAGAGAGAGAGAGAGAGAGAGAGAGAGAATTATGTAGAGCGAAACACGTTCTGGCATTCCAGTGATGAGCCATTTGTTGCGAGAACATTCGTCGTGATGTTTATTTATTTTTGTCAACCCTTTGTATATTTGAGCAATCACAAATTTTGAAATTTTAGGATGATACACTTCTGAACACATCGTATTTGGATGGAAGACCAGAGTGAGTGACCGCCGGCGGAATCCAACCCAAGTACCAGCAACCTGGAGCGAACCTAGAGCCTCGCTGCCCACAGTGAGACACCAAGACACATGAGCAACCGGGAGCCTAAAATTCTCAAACCAATGGGGAAATACATTGAAACCCTTTACCGAGTGGGGAAATACATTTACCGGTACTTATAGAACCATATTATAAATGTTCAAAATTTTCCCCCATTTAGTTCAAAGCACGTAAATGCAATTAGATAAACAATGTAACAGAGGAACTAATTATGGTCCCAGAACTCTGAATTTAGGAAGTCCCAAAACTGTACTTCGTTCCAAAATCCTCCACTTTCAAATTCGACAGTCAACTGCGAAAAATTCGCCTCATTTCATTTACAGAAATAATAATAATAATAATATTAATGTTTGGGGTTGTTCAGTCTCGTATCACGTGACCGAAGAGACCTACATCATCTCGTAGAATCCGAACCATGGATCGCTACATCATCTAAACGCTGAGAACGGTCATCCATGCAACTACGGAAAAGATGCAACGTGGTTTAACCTCCCCCTCTCTCTCTCTCTCTCTCTCTCTCTCTCTCTCTCTCTCTCTATCTCTCTCTCTCTCTCTCTATCTATCTATCTATCTCTATCTATCTATCTATCTCTCTATATAATTGAAACGTTGCTGCAACTCAATTTGTATTTAAAAACAAGCAGATTTTTAATATAATTTATGTCAGAGAAGTCCTTCTTCAAATAAGGAAATGCATCTTACCACTGAGTGAAAATAAATGAAACGTAGCAACGATTATAAAAGACGTAATCACATCATCAGATGGCAATCCTGACGTTCGGTAACGTGTTCTGGGGTTGTGAGGAGACGCAGTTGTATTCATGGATGCTCGAGTGAAGGGGCCTGATCTTTAATTAAGACTCGTGTCAACAAGAAGGGTTGGAAAAATTCTCTCTCTCTCTCTCTCTCTCTCTCTCTCTCTCTCTCTCTCTCTCTCTCTCTCTCTGAGACGCATAAAAATTACTTTATCCCAGTCGAATTTGTGCGAAGTTATTTGTTGACATTTTCTAAAAGTGACATACTTGGTTTAGCTCCCGCCCGAATTGTTCATTCTGAAGAAGGTCAAGCTTGTCACTCCACCTTAGACCTACAGTTTAACGTGGGATTCGAACCACGCCCCACCAGCAGCCCAGCGTCTTAACCACTAGCTACCCAGGGTACCCATTTATCTACCAACCAATTTTTTTATCGTGTGGAAGGATGAACAGCTGGGTTATACTCTCATTATATTCCACAACAGCAGCAAACTTTTCGCATTAACCTAGCCTAGCCTTACTTATATTCATCATACAAGTATACTTTACAGTATGCAGGGTTAAACTCAAGCTGGCCAACATTGTGTGTGAAGATCTTATTCAAGTAAAAATTGTGTGTGTAGACCTTATTCAAGTAGACTTTAAGTAGGCTTTATTCAAGTAAACTTTAAGTAGGCTTTATTCAAGTCGACACTGTGTGTGTAGACCTTATTCAAATAGACTTTATTCAAGCAGACCTTATTCCCCTACTTCACCACCATTTTAAAATAAAAAAATTAACAAATAACGTAACATCTATTGATAAGAGTAAATTATTAAAAATATATCTGACAAATTAAGGTGACAAATTAAGGTGACAAATTAAGGTGACAAATTAAGGTGACAAATTAAGGTGACAAATTAAGGTGACAAATTAAGGTGACAAATTAAGGTGACAAATTAAGGTGACAAATTAAGGTGACAAATTAAGGTGACAAATTAAGGTGACAAATTAAGGTGACAAATTAAGGTGACAAATTAAGGTGACAAATTAAGGTGACAAATTAAGGTGACAAATTAAGGTGACAAATTAAGGTGACAAATTAAGGTGACAAATTAAGGTGACAAATTAAGGTGACAAATTAAGGTGACAAATTAAGGTGACAAATTAAGGTGACAAATTAAGGTGACAAATTAAGGTGACAAATTAAGGTGACAAATTAAGGTGACAAATTAAGGTGACAAATTAAGGTGACAAATTAAGGTGACAAATTAAGGTGACAAATTAAGGTGACAAATTAAGGTGACAAATTAAGGTGACAAATTAAGGTGACAAATTAAGGTGACAAATTAAGGTGACAAATTAAGGTGACAAATTAAGGTGAGTACAACTTGAATGAACATTACATTACATTCTACTACCATCATAAACAATGTGAAAAAGAGCCATCCATCGTACAGCAATGTCTTAATAGCCTATTTATTTGGATTGACTTCTTCCATTATTCTCATTCCAATGAGGATTGCGAGAGAGTCCAAATTTCGCTTTAGAAATGTTATTTCAAGCAGAAATGCTAAATACTAAATGTTATTTCAAGCAGAAATGCTAAATACTAACTGTTATTTCAAGTAGAAATACTAAAGCAATTGAGAAGCGAACTTGAAGTAAACGCATACCTTTCTTTCAGCAGCTCAAAAGCTTGAAATGAGAATAGTGAAAGAGCTGTTGAACTGGAAATATGATGTCAAAGGAGAAAATAATAGAATGTTGAGTTTTCGATAAAGTTCAGTATCAAATATAGTTGCGTAATTAAAGTGACAAGTACACGGTATGAGTTTAAAATCAAATTATTTTAAATCTACCATCAAAGAATCTACATAACTTCAAAAAGTTATGAACTACACACCTATACATATATTTTCAAGTCAGAAGAGTGTGTGTGTGTGTGTGTGGTGTGTGTGTGTGTGTGTGTGTGTGATAATTCACAGATGTAGTGGGGTAATTTTTTGTGAGGTAACACTTTTGGTACCTCAGAAAATTAAAAAGTTATATAAAAGAAAATCTAGAGACGTTTGTATTGTTGGAGAAAAGATACATTGGCCCTAATTAGGTTAGGTTACTTTATATTAGAGAGTACCTCACTATTTAATGACAAGAGAAAACCCGTTCGAACCATCAATTGCGTTCGAAACACTTATCACGCCCTTCACGGTTCGTGACAAAAGTTAGTCAGGTTAAACCGAGTCTGGTCAATTAACTGTTTAGATATATGGATTTAAAAAAGTCGGTACCTCACTTATGCAGAGTACACACACGTGTGTGTGTGTGCGTGTGTGTGTATTCATTTTCATTTCCTTAACATTTCATTTCATTTCTATTTAGTAAAATTTAAACCTATAATTCTATCTAATAAAGCATCAGTCAACAACTGTCCTCTTTACTAATTGAATTAATGACAACTATAAACACGTATGAAATGAATAACCATGATTCATCACCTATAATTACCCAGGATTATTTTATATATATATATATATATATATATATTAGTTCTGTATCAGCTTTAGTTAAAAGTTGGGTAAAAAAATAAAATTTCACCTTTTAAATAAATATACTCATGAAAAAGCTTTATTTAATTAAAAAATAGATTTGTCTGCATTTGCTGTAATGATGAAGCTGTTTAGCCTCCGCAACATATGACGGAAGGGACCAGGGGTGGACTGACAGCAACCTGGGCCATCGGGCATAATGAGGTCCTGGGCCCCTTGAAATCCGACTTTTTTTCATATTACAGTTCGATTAGACGCTTGACCCAATTGAGAACACACACACTGTTTTATGATGACTGCGGGCCGGGGCCACCGGGCTCCCTAATGGCTCGGGCTCTCGGTCCATGCCCGATAGCCCGACCGCTCAGTCCGCCCCTGGAAGGGACCTACAGCTTTACGTGAGATCCGAACCATGGGTGACTACATCATCTGGACGCGGAGGATGATCTACCATCCAGCTACTAACCAGATACGATGTCGCTTAACTTTGCTGATCGATGGGAAGTGATGTCGCAACACTGGCCACGACGTAGCCCGATTTTCCTGCAGTCAGTGTTACTTTTCAATATATAGGGTGGACCATAAATCGTTTTACCGGAGTTCCGTTTAAACTTACTTCGGTAAAGCGACTTATGGCCACACTATACTTTTCAGTTAAGCAAATAAAAGCCACACTTAAAAGAAATTTCTTGTCATTGTTGAAGAAAGCCGATTTTCTTCCTTCGGAAGAGGTCTACGTTATTTGTAATATGGGAAAAAGTCAAGTTGCTGCGGTGAAGTCAGTTTACGTAACGATGGTGGATGGTTGATATCATTAACAAAAGAGAAGCGAAGAACAGAAAATTAAACAGGAGAAGAAGATGGGAAGAGTATAACGAAATGGAGGAAGTAAAAAGGGCGAGAGTAGAAGAGGACAGATGCCCGGGTTCAGAGGTGAAGATTTGTTGTGGAGATCTGAATCCCTGGACCTGCTAACTAAAAAAACAGATCAAGAAATAACAGATACCAATCTTGTAAATACTGATACCTTCGTGCTGGATGGAAGAGAAAACTCTCTACTTCTCTAACGAGGCCACGTGTCACGAGAGAGAGAGAGAGAGAGAGAGAGAGAGAGAGAGAGAGAGAGAGAGAGAGAGAGAGAGAGAGAGAGATATTCCTGATCGCTCAACTGATAAAAAGAAAGCAATGGACTCATATATACGAAAATACATTTCAAGGAACTTTATTTCACTCAAAAGTACAACATATCACGGGCCTGAGCTCCGCCATACCATCTGTTGACGCTAGGTGGACTCACATTTACAACAGATAGGGCGAGTTCCCACTAACCTTTACCTATAAGGTATATCGTATAAGATGTCTAATTAAATATATAGTTAAAAACCTATCCTCTAAATGTCACATTAATATCACATCACATTAAACCTTTCATACCTTTGACGTGTAAAACCAACTTCGGTTGAAATATTTATAGGCCCAGAAACGGACGACAATATTCACTTCATTTTGGTACTTCAGCTATAAGGATAAAAGATTTTATTTTTATATATATTTTTTTTTTTAAGTTCTGGAAGAACCGATTCGCCTCTATTTAAAAGGGCATATCTCGGCGGAAAAACAAAGAAAAAGTGAGAGGAAAGACAGAGGAAAAAGAAAGGGTGGAGGAGACAGTCGAAGTGGAAAAAGACCAAGGATGACAAGGACTGCAGGGTCGAGCCCCATATATATATATATATATATATTTATATATAAACTTCGTTTTGCTTCCGCCCGAATTGTTCATTCTGACGAAGGTCAAGCTTATCTACCTCAGACCTACAGTTTAACGTGGAATCCGAACCACGCCCCAGCAGCAGCCCAGCGTCTTAACCACTAGGCTACTAAGTGTACCCATTTATCTACCAACCAATTTCCTTAGTGTGTGGAAGGCTGAACAGCTGGGTTTTGTTGCGCGCCGCCTGCCGTCACCGGGTCTCGATCCCGGCACCGATGGATTCGTAGTCAACGACGCTAACGAGTACACCACCAAGGTGCACATATAAGCTACATATATATATATATATAATATATATTATATATATATATAACGTAAAGAACGACGCTTGTATAGGAGAATATTCCGCGCAAGATGAGGAGGGAGAACGAAACAAATGAAAATGAGGTAACCACCCGGGAATCGAACCCGGGATCTTCCGATGGGCCTCATGGTGTAATGGTTATCATATCTGACCGGCAATCGGAAGATCCCGGGTTCGATTCCCGGGTGGTTACCTCATTTTTTCATTTGGTTCTTTCTCCCTCCTCATCTTGCGCGGGATATTCTCCTATACAAGCGTCGTTCTTTACGTTAATTATACTGCGTGTTTGCAGTTAAAATATAATATATATATATATATATATATAAAGGAATAGCAATTATATATTGCTAGTTGTTCATTCATTTAAAAAAATACAAAAATAAAAACCCACTCTAATAGACAAGAGTTTATTTCCACAACAGTTTCGATGCCCACTGTTGTGGAAATAAACTCTGTCTATTAGAGTGGGTTTTTATTTCATATTTTGACCTTCACGTAGAAAAAAGTGTTTTTTTTTGCGTTTAAAAAAATACACTTTTGCTCTATTTCAATTGAAACATAATTCGCTTTCATTCATTAAATAACTAAATGCTATATCTTATTTTAGAATCTACTGAAATATACTTATCATATTCCTTAATGGTATTCCTTTCAGTAATTTCAATACATAAAAGAAAACTTTTTTAAAAAGTTACGAATAAAATCTATTTCTATTTTAGATACAGAAATTGCGTTGGCAGTATGAAGAATCGCATCCACGCAAAAGTCACGTGCGGCGCGCGCGCACACACACACACACACACACACACACACACACACACACACACACACGTTGCAAACTGAAGTCTGAAATTTGTTTCATTCGATTCGTGTGAGACGAGAAATACTGTACCGATGGAAAATGGACTACGTACTGGAAAATTTGTACGAATTATTTGCCAAACTTTTTATTAAATAAATTCTCTTTTGGTGTAACTATTTTGTTTTCGTTTCGGAGGGTTCTACTGTAGAAGACGGTATACGAGGAGAAAATCAACAGCTTATAGCCTTGTCCACATTCGGTAACGTGTTATATACAGGGTGTACATAAAGTCAGGATCTATTTTTGTGAAGCACTTGGAAATTATATGGAATTCAATCATAAAATGATAAAGTGGTAACATTTATTAAATAATTAAGAGTAGGATTCGACGTGACGCCCATCAGTATCCCTGCACAGCTCAAATCGTTCCGCAGCATTTCTAAACACATTCTGGAGCATTTGCGGGTTATGTTATCTGCAGCAGTTCGTATACGTAAGTTTTCAAGACTCGTAATCTTCGTCTGATAGACGTGCGATTTGATAAAGCCCCATGCAAAGAAATCTAAAGGGGTTAAATCTGGTGATCTCGCTGGCCAAGGTCTGTTGCTTCCGCGTCCGATCCAGCGATTTGGAAAACGTCCATTTAGATAATCCTGAGCAATTTTGGCATAGTGACAAGGAGCACCATCATGTTGATAGACGACGGTACTAACAATCCTATCCCCGTCGTCTATCAACATGATGGTGCTCCTTGTCACTATGCCAAAATTGTTCAGGATTATCTAAATGGACGTTTTCCAAATCGCTGGATCGGACGCGGAAGCAACAAAAGACCTTGGCCAGCGAGATCACCAGATTTAACCCCTTTAGATTTCTTTGCATGGGGCTTTATCAAATCGCACGTCTATCAGACGAAGATTACGAGTCTTGAAAACTTACGTATACGAACTGCTGCAGATAACATAACCCCGCAAATGCTCCAGAATGTGTTTAGAAATGCTGCGGAACGATTTGAGCTGTGCAGGGATACTGATGGGCGTCACGTCGAATCCTACTCTTAATTATTTAATAAATGTTACCACTTTATCATTTTATGATTGAATTCCATATAATTTCCAAGTGCTTCACAAAAATAGATCCTAACTTTATGTACACTCTGTATATCAATGTTGCTAACAAGTTACATAAAATGTTATATAAAAATGTTATTTAACAATGACGTCTACATTACGTAAATGTTATTAAGCACACAAGTCGATACTGATACTGAAAGGATAAACAAAAGGTTATGAACAACCCGTGTCTGGACGCAATTATAACATGTTACATAACTAGTTATGTAACATCCTTTGATCTTTCCGACTTCAAACGGATAACATCTAACATGTTACAAACCTTGATTTTTTGTTAATATAACATGAAATTTCACTAAATATTCTCGAACATGTTACTTAACATTGTTAATAGAGACTGACAAATTACGCTGTGAAAGGGTATAAAAATGGTTCTCTCTTTCGCGATCAAAGTTATTTCGTTATTTGGGGAAAATCTCGCAACTCGGTAAAAGATTTCTTAGGATTTAATCAGCAAAGTTTACTTTCTGAATTTAGAAAATGATATTAATATCTTCAATTATGTCAGAACGAACATGCCTCCTCCTTTAAGGTGATTCACGCAGCACCAGACTTTCTACAATTTCTCATTCCTTTTCTGTCCAACTCTCTAACGCGAGGGTTCATAGGTATTTCCAGTCTTGACTCAACCGGTCAAATCTGGAACAATCTTCCTCAATCCATCTTTCCCCCTGTCTATGAACCTCCAATCTTTCAAACGCAGAGTGTCAAGGCATCTCCCTTGGCCCCTCCTTCCTACATAAAAAAAATGGCTGGCCGCAATTAATGCCGTTTCCCTATAAGCGAAGTGACGACACTGAAGTTAAGGGAGTTCGAACCCCCGATGAGAGTGGGAATAACAACATACAATAATTAGAACCAATAAGCCGTATTAGTTGGCCTGAGCTTTGTGTCAGTTTCTGGCACACCTGAATTGAATTATAATTATTATTACGTCAGAATGAGTAATAATGGAATTTAAGAAAATAAATAAATAATAAACAAAATAAACACAATTTTAAAATTTTTGTTTTAACAAAAAATTAACTATAACTTGGACTATTTATTTTACTTAATTTGGCCCTTAATAAGCTTTAAAAGACTTTTTACATGACCATTTCTAAACACGCATCAACGAAGAAACTTTACTTTTCAAACAAAACTTACAACCAAGTACCTCCAGATTTTAACTCTCTCGTGTGTAGTCGTGATTCACAAAACAAAAACTAGAAAAAAGGAAAAAAGGAAAAAAATATATATATATATATATATACATATATATACACCAGGGTGGCCACAAAGTCCCTTTGCATGAAAAACAAGAGCAACATACAGTTATGCTGTAATTTCACTGTAAAGGGACTTTGTGGCCACTAATATATATACTGTATATACTCGGGAACTTCGGTTTCGCTTCTGACCGATTTGTCAAGCTTGTTGCTCACCTTAGACTTACAACTTAACGTGGAATCCGAACCACGACCCTCCACGAGTGGTCAGAAATTACAAAATATTCGCCAGGATTCGACATCACGACCTCCCGATCAACAGCACAGCATCCCTCTATCTACAAATCCAATTTTTTTTTATAGGGAAGGATGAACAGCTGAGTGAGTTGTGCTTCTTGTCATCGTTAGAAATCAAACCCGGGGTCGGTGGATTCGTAGTCAGCGATGCCAACCAGTACACCACCGACGCGTGTGTATATATATATATATATGGAATTTTTATATGATGAATTAAAGACTACAGATACTAAAGGGAACGTATAGAGGGATATATCCCAAGGGAGAATATAGAGGGATATATCCCAAGGGAGAATATAAAAGGATATGTCCCAAACTTTAGAAATGAAATAAAAACACACCGGAAAGAAAGAAGAGGTACATTCTATACTATCCCAACCCCGGTGGGATGGGGGTCCATGAAAAAAAGATGGAATATGCTCTCAGAAAACTAGGCCCAAAACTCTAATAGAACTGAAGAACCTTCCGTACAAGAACCTAAAAACTTCGAGAATCATATCGACAGGTTTCTGTATAAAGTCCCTGACCAGTCATGCGTAGCTAGCTATGAGGAGAGGATGAGGGTTGAAAAGAACTACTCCTTTCATCAACTCTCCCACCCACCCCTCAAATGAGGCGGGATGCTGCAGAGGGGTTGACCCTGAGCAATTATGCGAAGTCATCAAAAGTATGAAAAGTAAGAATTGGACATACTAATTTTAAACATCACTTTTTTAATACACGAACTTTATACAGGGTGTCTCAGAAGTCCCTGTGCACACACACACACTTATATATATGAAAATTATTTCACGAAAGTGACACGTGAAAAATATTTATGATGAATAAAACCACGAAGGGAAAAGAAACACAAAGTGGTGCTCAAGCGCTTTCGTCTAATGACATCCTCAGGAACACTGAATTAAAAGGATAGTTCAAGACAATATATAGGTTACAAAAATAAATACACAGTATATATATATATACACACACACACACATTATATATATATATATATATATATATATATATATATATATATATATATATATTAGTGATGCACCGATACCTCAATTCTGCCGATACCGATTAATCGGCATGAATTTAGAAAAGTTATAAGTATAACCCAATGTAATGTATATTAATTAATATTATATTATTTACTTTTATTTACTATAATAAAACTTATTTAATTAGCTATGTGAGCTTGTTTTTTGTTTTTTAATAAGTTTTTTATTGATACTCCAAAATATTATTCACTGAGAATATTCGAGAATTTTCTTTTTTCTTAGTTTTAAGAGTGTTTTAGATTGTTTTACAGCTTTTTATAGAATTCTAGAATATTTCATAACCTTATGGAACTTTCTAGAATGTCTTAGAATATTCTAGACCAGTGGTCGGGGAACAGGGGTAAATTACCCAAATGGGGTAAATTTAAAACTTTTGGGGGTAATGCGTGCGGTATGAGAGAGACTTTGTGCTGATATTTTTTTCGTATATTTTTATTTTATTTTGTTACATAAATGTGGCGTTATTCTAAATTTTAGAATATTACGAATTTACGTCCTGATTACGTCCTCAAATATATTTTGGGGTAATACCCAAAAAAGTTCGCCGACCACTGTTCTAGACGATTCCAGAACATTCTGGAATACTCCTGATTTGGGAGAAAATAGTACCTATATAAAGGATGGCAAATTATTTCCTTGGTTAGTTGTGGTTGTGTATAGCAAAAGCAAGTATCTACATGTGATTGTGATATTATCTGTTGAGCCTTTTATGGTAGGCCAGGTAGTTCTTTTTGAAGTATTTTTTTTTTGCCATTTTGGATAATAATTTGAATAACAAATTGAAAGTGTTATTAAACTGGTTTTCTTAAGCTTAGCATTATTTATAACTGTTTGATCAGCTTGAATCATTCAAAATTATTTCAAATTTGTTTTTAAATTTATACATTTATGATTGAATATTAGTATTGTTTTTTAATATTATTTTGTTATTTACAACAAAAATATAGTTGGCTATTTACAACAAAAATATAGTACCCTATTTTATAACATTATAGCAAATAGAGCAAATGCTGGATTTAAAAAAAAGAGACAAAAGGTTAAAGTTTTGTGATTTAGTGGTAAAAACTAGAGACAATTTTAATTATAGTTTTAAGAATGTCGTATCAGCAAAAAAATCATTTCCCATTTGGTGACCCAATTCGCCCCAGTCGACGCTACCTATGCCAAGCTTGCCGATACCGATTAATCGGCCGATATTAAGAAAATAATCGGCAAAAATGCCGATTAATCGGCATGCCAGGTGCCGATACCGATTAATCGGTGCACCCCTAATATATATATATATATATATATATATATTATATATATATATATATATAGTAAGTATAGAAATACAAATTGTGGGAGGAGCCCACAATTTGTCCGAAATTTTGCCCGAAATTCAACAAATTCAAATGGTTTGTTTACAACCAATTTTTTATAGTTATTGTCTGAATGATACATAGGTCACAAAAGAATAAAGAAATGAAAATAAATATAAATTGGAAGCGAAAATAGATTAAAAAAAATTACAAACTGATGCCTAAATGATATATATAGGTCACAACCGAAATACATAAAGAAATAAACACGCGGATAAAAACAAAAATTGTAAGCGGAGCATACAAATTCAAGTTCAATTGGAAGGTTTACAATCAATTTAATAGATGATGCTAAAATGATATGTCACAAAAAAAAATAAAGAAATAAACCTATAAAATAAATTGAAACCTAAATTGTAAGAGAGAGACAAATTTATAAGGGAAAAAATTACCAAAGGTTTTTATAGTTATTGTCTGAATGATAGAAAGGTCACAAAAGAATAAAGAAAAAAAAATATATACAAGAAATTACACACACACACACATATATATACACTATATACATATACACATATATACATATATACATACACACATATATACATACACACATATACATATATATACATACATACATATATACACATACATTATATATATATATATATATATATATATATATATGAGATTCTAGTTGTTACCCCTTTATATTAATTAAAATACCTACAAACTAATTTCCCCCCCCCCCTTGACCCTGTCTCCTTTTCGCCTCAGTTGTTTGTGGCTGTCAAGTGAGCATGGTATGCTTGGTGCACTTTTGCGTTTTTTCATTTAACTTTTTATTAGTGAAGTTTTTAACTAATTTGTTTGAATGTTTTTAGTTTTTAAGTTTTATTTTTATCATGTGTATATTTGTCATGTATATAAATTTTACTTTTTGTTTTTGGCTTATGCTTGTTTTATGCTTTTTAATTTTTATTCTTGGAGGTTTTATTCTGTACTGTAAATTAGTTTTAGTTTTTGACATTCATATATTTTTGTCATGCATTAATTTTAGCTTTTTATTTATTAGGCCTTGAAAATGGGTAGAGTTGCCCGAAACGTCGGCTGCAGCCAATATAATGACTTTTTTGCTCTACGTCTTCGTTTTTATCCTAAATGTAAAACTACGTCTCCTTAGGAGGGATCCTATTTCATATGTATCTACGCGTTATGGACTAGAGGGTTTGAGACTCCACCGTAAACTTGAAAAGTCTGTCAGAAAATTCAAGAAGATTGAATTGGACCTTGAATTTTTAGAAATCTGCCGGAATAGTGGCGTCTTTCCTAATTTTATTTATTACAAACTGTATCGTAATTCACTCTATTCTTCAGAGTTTTATAGGTCATCTTTGGTATATTATCTTAACAATGAAATTAATTACAAATTTAAGCTAAGCATGATATTTCGAACAAGATTTGTGCTCTTAAAAGCCACTTGAAGGCCTTGGTCTCTTTTTGTGACTATGCGTGCATAGTGTCTAACATTCATGTTTCCTCCCTTTCATATGTACGTTCTATTTCCGGATTCATGACCGCAAGCTTTTTAAGTTAAACCTATCTCGCCCTTATTTTCTGGATCCTGGTCAGGTCATTAGGAATTTATCTGACTATACCCTGTCAAAGCGTGAAAGTTTTCTCTTGTCTCTTGGCCTTAAGTTCAAGTTTCCCAACTTGCGTTTTAAACCTGCTGACTTTTATTTTTATTTTGAAAGGATAGCCCATGATCTGAAAGTTCTTCCAACCGTTGATGCTAATGATTTTGGTAAGGTTAGACAACATATTTCCCAATTGTCCCATGAATTGTTTTCTAAAATTAAAGCTTTTAAGTTTTCTACAATTTTTCTGCATAGGGAGGACCGTGAAATTTTAAAAGGTTTGGGTGTAAATGAATCTATTGTTATTACTAAACCAGATAAGGGTAGTGGTGTTGTTGTTATGAATAAAACGGATTATATTAAAAAAATGCTTGATATTCTTTCCGATTCATTAAAATTTGTTAAGGTAGATGAACAGGCTTCTAAAATTATTCAGCGATTGGAAGACAAGGTTAACCGTGTTTTGCTTAAGCTTAAACATGATTGTGTTATTAACTCCTCCACTTATGATGAACTGTACGTTTCAGGCTCTTATTTGGGCTTTACGTATGTATGGTCTGCCTAAGGTTCATAAAGTCGATGTTCCATTGCGCCCAATTTTAGCGTCTTATCCTTTGGCTAATTACAAACTTGCCAAATTTCTTGTCCCACTGTTATCATCATTTACTGTGAACTTGTACAGTGTTAAGGATAGTTTTTCTTTTGTGTCGGAAATTAAGAAGTTTAATATGAATTCTTTGTTTATGACAAGTTTTGATGTATCTTCCCTCTTTACAAATGTCCCCTTGGATGAGACCATTACAATTATTTTAAATAAAGCTTTTCCACAGCCGGACTCACTTTTTCACGGCTTTGGCAGAGCACAGTTTGAGCAGCTTCTGAATTTGGCAGTCAAGGATAACTTTTTTAGTTTTCAAGGGGTAGTTTACCGTCAGTTGGACGGAGTGGGGATGGGAGCCCCTTAGGTCCCGTTTTTGCGAATATTTTCATGTCTCATCTTGAGGAAAGGGCCTTCTGTGAGTGCCCCCCTCACCTTAAGCCGAAATTGTACAGACGTTATGTTGATGATACGTTTGCTTTATTCCAAACGGATAATTAATCAATCAGTTCAGTTTTTAAATTTTCTGAACACACTGCATAAGAACATTATATTTACGCAGGAAAAGGAAGTTCAAGGTTCTATTCCTTTCCTTGATGTTTTGGTTTCCAAATCAGGCTCGACTGTTTTAACTTCGACATACCGGAAGCCTACTTTTACGGGTTTAGGTTTTAATTTTCATAGTTTTTGCGATTTTAATTACAAACTAAGTTCCATTCGCACTTTAGTGCATAGAGCTTATAATATTTGCTCAAACTTTGCTCTGCTTCATAATGAGTTTGAATTCCTTACTGATTTTTTCTTTAAAAATGGTTTTCCACGTGATCTTGTGCAAGGTATTATTGGTAAATTTCTTAATAATGTTTATTCCCCCAACCTTATCCCAACGTATGATGTTCCTAAGAATTGTAAATATCTTGTTTTACCTGACCTCTACCATTTTAACACTTGTGAAAAAGCAATTGTTGAGTGTGGTGAGGAAATTTTATTTTCACACTGATTTTAAGGTTGCTTTTGTAAATAATAATACCCTTGAATGTTTTTTCCGTTGTAAGGACAAAATCCCCCCTGCGATGAACTGTTCTGTCGTTTATTTGTTTACCTGCCCTGGGTGTTCCCAGGGGAACTACGTTGGCAGCACAGTTCGTTCTTTGCAGGCAAGATTTTGCTCCCGTATGGGTATTAGCCATAGGACAGGGAAAGTTTTATCTAAAAAGGAACAGTCTGCGATTAGAAATCATTGTGTTAAGTGTAAGGTTGATATTTCCGTTAATAACTTTAAAATTCTTAAATCATTAAATGCCCGTCCTCTCTCCGTATTTACGAATCTCTGTGCATTAAATTTCTGAACTCCAGTTTAAATATTGATTCTAGTTGTTACCACCTTTATATTAATTAAAATACCTACAAACTAATTCCCCCCCCCCCCCCCCCCCCTTGACCCTGTCTCCTTTTCGCCTCAGTTGTTTGTGGCTGTCAAGTGAGCATGGTATGCTTGGTGCACTTTTGCGTTTTTCATTTAACTTTTTATTAGTGAAGTTTTAACTAATTTGTTCGAATGTTTTTAGTTTTTAAGTTTGATTTTTATCATGTGTATATTTGTCATGTATATAAATTTTACTTTTTGTTTTTGGCTTATGCTTGTTTTATGCTTTTTAATTTTTATTCTTGGAGGTTTTATTCTGTACTGTAAATTAGTTTTAGTTTTTGACATTCATATATTTTTGTCATGCATTAATTTTAGCTTTTTATTTATTAGGCCTTGAAATGGGGTAGAGTTGCCCGAAACGTCGGCTGCAGCCAAATATAATGACTTTTTTGCTCTACGTCTTCGTTTTATCCTAAATGTAAAACTACGTCTCCTTAGGAGGGATCCTATTTCATATTATCTACGCGTTATGGACTAGAGGGTTTGAGGCTCCACCGTAAACTTGAAAAGTCTGTCAGAAAATTAAAGAAGATTGAATTGGACCTTGAATTTTTAGAAATCTGCCGGAATAGTGGCGTCTTTCCTAATTTTATATATATATATATATATATAAGAAATACGCATACAACAATAAATTGAAAAATAATATTGTAAGAAAAACATACAAATGTATAAGGAAAAACAAAAAAGCAAAAAAAAATAAAAAAATTTACCAAAGGTTTAGCAGCCTTCCAATTGAACTTGAATTTGTATGCTCCGCTTACAATTTTTATGTTTTTATCCGCGTGTTTATTTCTTTATGTATTTCGGTTGTGACCTATATATCATTTAGGCATCAGTTTTTAATTTTTTTTTTATCTATTTTCGCTTCGAATTTATATTTATTTTCATTTCTCTATTCTTTTGTGACCTATGTATCATTCAGACAATAACTATAAAAAATTGGTTGTAAACAAGCCATTTGAATTTATGTTGAATTTCGGGCAAAGTGCTAAAATTATCAGTTTTCCGTACAAATGTGTTTGCTCCTCCCACAATTTTTATTTCTATACTTACTTACTATATATATAATATATAATATATATATATATATGCATTTACTGCAATGACCACGCAGTATATAAATGATAGAAACGACATAAGTATTAAGGAACGTTTCTGCACACGAGGAAGAGAAATCACGAATGAAAAATGAGGCGAACCGCCCGGGAATCGAACCCAGGGCCTTCCAATTGCCGGTTGGATGCGCTACCATTACACTACGGACCTCGATCATTCACAAATCGAAATTCTCCTACATAGGGCAGAAACCAATGCCCTGAGAGGCACCCTCGCAAATCGTGAAAATGTGCATTTAACTGCAATGACCACGCAGTATATAAATGAATAGAAACGACATAAGTATTAAGGAACGTTTCTGCACACGAGGAAGAGTAATCACGAATAAATGAAAAATGAGGCGAACCGCCCGGGAATCGAACCCAGGGCCTTCCAATTGCCGGTTGGATGCGCTACCATTACACTACGGACCTCGTTCCTTAATACTTATGTCGTTTCTATATATATATATATATATATATATATACTGTATATACACACACACTATATATATATATAATATATATATATATATACACACTGTATATAATTTTTGTAACCTATATATTGTCTTGAAGTCTCCTTTTACTTCAGTGTTCTGAGGATGTCATTAGACGAAAGCGCTTGAGCACCACTTTGTGTTTCTTTTCCCTTCGTGGTTTTTCATATATATATATATATATATATAATATATATATATATATATATATATGGGAATGAACTCAGAATGGTCCCCTGAGTTTTTTTATGATACACACAGACAGTGCATGGAACAAGGAACTCTTCTGGGATAATTAAATCCACTATAGTCCGAATAAGTAATGGTAAATGACAAATACCATAGTTTTTCTTTTTCCTGTCTGCTTTG
>JAJOZX010005708.1:185000-307949 GCA_023014485.1 Bathynomus jamesi
TATATAGATATAATATATATATATATATATATAGTATAATATATATATATATATATATATATATATATATATATACTGTATATATATATGTCGGGTGGGAGAAGGTGTTGTAATGCTTCGTTACACCATCTCCCACTGTTTAAAGTATTCTCAGTATGTCGATTCCTCGCACCAACAAGGAAGTTTATACCGTTTAATTAATCTGACTGCGAGATTCCGTGACAACGACAACGACAACGACAACCTCTCAACCTCTCTCTCTCTCTCTCCGTTGAGAGACGGGAATGCTTTTTCTTGGAAGGATATAAATTACGAGTTTTCTTTTTGTCAGTCCTTTATTTTCACAAGGGGGATAATCACTTTTAAACTATTAATGGATTTCTTTTACAATACAGAGTAATTAGAAAAATCAAATCCTTTTCACTACACTTGTTTAGAGAGTTATTAACGAACAAATGCTTACATCAAAAAGCTAAGAGGCCCAGCCGAACCGGCTGGCCCAAGGGCGAAACACTCGCTCCCTGCCCGAACGCCGAGGCGGAACTTTCTCAAGGCATTTCCTTTTGTCCTGCAGAAACCCCCATGGTGCCACGTGTTACAAAAGATTATTAAACTTTGCAAAATCCTACTCTAATAATGATATTAGCAAAAGAATTTATATAATTGTAGTTTTTACACTTAACTCTTTTGTGTGATTTATAATAATCGAAAAGAACATTCAGAATTTAGGAATCTCTGTTTAAGATTATAGACGTGACAACACTGTTTTCGTTAGGGTTAAGAAAGGATACCAGGCAGTCCACTGGCATTGAGGCACTTTATACAATATTAAAAATTTAACGGATTCATATTTTAATTTATACGAGCAGAATAATATCTTTTAAAGGATTAATATTTTAATTTATACAAACTGATATTTTTAAATTTTAACATTTATTTTCTTGTGGAAACCCTTTTTCCACACACACACATATATATATATATATATATATATATATATATATAATATATCAATACTTAAGACATACTTAAGACATTTGTAATTACTGTACAGTTTAAGTGGAAGGAAGTTGAAAAGGTTAACATTTTTCACATGAAGCATCATTCTGCCCATACGCCCATTTGGGGTACGAGTAGCTCGCAGCAACATTGCGATACATATAATATATATATATAATATATACATATACACATATGTGTGTGTGTGTGTGTGGCTCAGAGACAATTCCTTTTTAGATCAACAGTTTTAATATTTTTCTCAATTTCAGATCATGAGAGAGAGTCACCCTTACGAAGTTTTCGCTTGCCGGTACAAGATTCTCAAACGTCCCAGACGTCTGCAGCTCGTCACAGTGTATTGTAGACGTCATAAATTATCGTCACGAGCAAAAAACTGCACTGAAGGAGGTTTCTGGGCATCGGTGTCAAGTATTGACAGAAGACGCCTTTGTGCATCTTTGACATTCCTTTGACCCTCAGGTCAAACTCGTGTATTAACGTTCCCACAATAACGCAAACAGACCAAGAAAATTGAAAATCTACCAGAGTTCTTCAGTCATCACACACCTTTTGGCGTTGACCTACTTCTCGTTCCTTTCATCCGTTAAATAAACCTCTGAAATACATTCGCGCGTCATCTTACTAATCTATTAATTTACTCAATTTCCATTTATAAACTGTTCGTTTGTCCTTTATTTGTAATTAACATTTAATTCAAACAATTCAGTCATATAACTATTGCACATTCAATTTAACCCTGGAATGCATAACCCAGATAAATATAACACCCGGCGGGCCTCAGAGGCCCGGGTTATGCATTCTAGGGTTAAGCAACTGTAATTATTTATTCAGTGAGAGCATTTATTTGTTATTTAAAAGAAAACCAGTTCAATCTAGTTTCCTAAATTTGTACGTGTGTTACCTGGTGACCCCCAAATAATCAATGAACTATTCAATAATATTCATCAATCTACTTAAATATAAAATACTGGAGCTTATTTCATATTGGTGAATACAAATTTGTGTCTACAAATTTGCCTTAATTGGGGTGGTCTCACCATATACTGTATATATACAGAAGGTTAACAAAAGTAAACAGATCCCTTACGTTTTTCTGATGTGATAACAAAAGCCAATAAATAACAAATTTATTGAATCAATGTATCTAGAATCGTGTTGTTTTCCCGTTTGCATTATGTAAAGTTGACACGTTCTGGCATTCCACTGATGATCTTTGCCATTTGTTCTTGAGGACAATAATCGCAGTGTGTATTCTGTCAATCCCCACAACCAACCAACCAACTCACTCACTCACTCACTCACTCACCGTATGTATGTATACATGTATGTATATGAAGTTTCTCCATTTTTTTTTTTTTTTTTTTTTTAATAATTTCTTGTTCCATGTAAATTTCTAAACAAAGAAATTTTAGTCTCAAAATTAGTCCACGTCTACTGCCAGACGTACGATAATTAACAAACAAGATGCCGTTGCAAATACTCCACATCTACTTCAAAGAAAAACAATTTATGCCATGAATAATGAATAAAAATAAAACAAACTATATATACACAAATTATATATACACACAAATTATATATATATATAGTCTATTATAAAGGATCCAATATCTTTTGAGACTGAACAATCATTTAAATGTAAAAGGAATTCTCGTTCCAAAAATTTGTTCAAAGTTTTTGGACTTTCTTTTACATAAATTTTGACTTTCATCTTTTCTTTCATTCAAATTAACATTATTAACTCTTTCCAAAGTTTAAAGAAAGGAGCAAGAATCATTTTGCTTTAAAGGGAATAACCCTTAAACCATTTAATATTATGAAAATAGCCTTCACTGACGTCATCTTGAAAGGAGGCTTTATTGTGTAAAACTACCCCTTTGATTAAATGACTAAATTAATGATATATATATATATATATATATATATATATATATGAAATCACATAAGGGCAGTAACCGAGACTGCTTCGAAACTGCAGGCAACCACATACAACAAACACTGTTCTCACCTAGCGACTCATGCAGAGTGGTGAGGATAAGGGCGACTGTTATTTTTCAGGTGCCACGGAGAACACTGTTGGTTGTGGTTGCCTGTAATTTCAAAACATGATCTAAAAAAAAAAAAAAAAAAAAATATATATATATATATATATATATATATATATATATACACACAGTATATATATATATATATTATATAATCTCGCATTAACCTCTTTTCTAAAATTAAAAATTTATTATATTAAAAGAAACGAGATGATGAATTTCAATATTTTAATATTTTTTAATTTGTCCTTTCCCCCTTAAAGTCGTTTTGTACATGTTTTATTAAATTATTCAGATTTTGAAAATTTGTTTTAAAACTGCAGAAATATACTGTTTTATATTTTTAAACAACTTTTAAGTCACCTCTTTTGTAAATGATATAACAAATGGACACATCGAGGAAGTATGTAACGCTTTATTTAAAAAGTTAAAGGACATACTTTCTTCATAAAAATTACACACACACACACACACACACACACACACACACACACTAGCAGAGAACCCGCCCTTCGTTCTTAACCTAACTTAACAGGGCATTCAAAATTTTGATAGCTTATATTACGCGCAGGGACACGTATAGAAAATCTGCCAAGTTTGGGCGGGATCCGTCCAGCGGGAGCTGAGAAAATTGGGATGGACAGACAGAGACATCGTCCACTATCTCTATATACAGTATATAATATATATATTTTTTTTTTTGTCCCTGGAATCTGTGACTAGAGAAGAGAATGTTTTGGATTTAATTTTGACGAATACCAATAACAATAATAAAGAGGTACCGAGCACAAATTTTTGTGATCATAATCGATATACAAATAAAGTTAACAACCAGGAGACCTGAAACGCATCCCAGAGAGAGATAGAAGGAATATTTTAAGTTTAAATAAGAATTCAAATAAGGTAGATTTGGAAAGAAATTAAGATTTTAAGAAAGTAGAAAAGAGTGGGGGTAAAACGGGGTGGTGGGGTAAAACGGGGTGGTGGGGTAAAACGGGATACTCGCCTTTTCTGCTTGGGTGATACTTCTATCTAGTTGTGAGTGCAGTTACTAATTGCTGAACCATGCGTCTCGATATAGAGGTAGAGCCCGTGTAATAGAGACGCTTTTGTGTCCGCAGTAGAAAATATATAATTTTTGGAGGAGCGCTATGATATAGTTCTTTGTGAATTGGCTAGTCCGATTAACTATAGAACCTGTTACTTTTACGTAGGCCTATTAAGGGTTTTTGATACCGCAGTGTTATTTTAATTTGAAATAAAATATACAAAACATTTTTTTTTTTTTTGTAAACACGTTTTAGCTACAATTTTACACATGTACCACGTTTTACCCTACCAGTGAAATAAAATGGGTATGTTTCCCTCCTTTCAGAAAAACAGGTTCGTATATCAACAATTAACAATGATAAACAATCAAACATAATAATTTTAAGTGGACACGATAAAGGTTGTGAGAGCAGAAAACTTAGTTTGAAGCAGGAACAGAGAAGTTACAAACAATTTATCACTAAGTACGTTGTTTTATCCCACTCTCCCCCAAACAGAGAATTGCTACTTCCCAGAAGACCCATCACCTCCCATCTTATAAAGTCCTTTGAACGTGTAATTACAGGCGAAATTGTTAACTACCTACAAAAAAAGGATTTATTCAGTCCGAACCAACACAGCTTCAGGGCTGGATGATAATGCCTATCACAGTTATTAGACTACCAAGAGAAAGTACTGAAACTATTGTGTCAAGGTCAAACCAAAACTGTACAGTAGATGTAATATATGTACTGATTTTGTTAAAGCTTTCGATAAATGTGATAATGGAATTATATCAAACAAACTTAAAAATAGAGGAATTACTGAAAATGAGGGACGATGGATATTTAATTTTCTGATCAAAAGAACACAGAGTGGGGCAGTAAATGAAATCAAATATAAAGTCTCAGAAGTCGTCATCTCTGTTCCACGAGGTATAATATTAGCTCCCTTGCTGTTTATAATAATGATTGCAGGCAGTGATGTCTCTTGGCTCCTCCTTCCTGCATAAAGAGAGATATTAATGACAATATCGTATCGTGTTTTGCGGATGACACAAAGATATGCGAGGAAAGACCACAAAGGAGGCGACACAGAAAAATTACTAACGACAATGAAACATTATTCAAGTAAGCTGACAACAATATGTGATTCAACGAAGAAAAATTCCAACGTATAAGATATGGTAACAAGGTGGTACAGAACAAAACACTGCAAACCAAAAAAAGATAACACTAAACTCACAAGCAAGGCTGGCAGTTCGGTATGATACGGTAGAAATTTTTGTTGCTATAAGTACAGTTTGAAATTACGGTACGATATTTTTTTCCAGGTACAGTACGGTACAGTACGGAAGTACGGTATTTTTTTCGTACCCAGCCCAGTTAGGCTATACTGACGAGACACACCTTATCCTTGAAACATTTTTCCAAATTCCAGTGAAACCTGGTTACTTTAGTGTCTTATGTTTCTACATTTGTTAATTTTCATGAGGTCAACCCCGAGCCTAGGGTATGTTACAGGGAATCTTTAAAAAGGTGTTCTCAATGTGTTTAATTAATGTTGACACGTTTATCCATGTGTTGCATACTTGTAGCTATAGATTTCGAAGTTTGATAAAGGATATAAACAAGGTGAAACATACATAATATTTTTTCATCATCTATCCTGCTTCCCTCATCTCCAGGTTTTTTCGAGGTATAAAATTACGGTACAATATTTTTTCGTACTGGTGCGGTACGAAATCCTTCCTTTAGGTACGGTTCGAAATTACGGTACGATATTTTTCACCGGTTCGAATTACGAAAAAAATTTCGTACCGTACCGAAGTGCCAACCTTACCCACAAGTCAGGAATCTTGGAGTAATAATGTCATCGGATGCAGAATTCAGAGAGCACTATAACATTAAGATCACAACAGCTAGAAAAATAATGAGAATTATCTGGAGCAGCTTCCACAGCAAAAAAATAAATAAATAAATATCGTGCTAAAATTATGGAAGAGTTTTGTGTATTGCTCAGTACCCACAAACACAAACTCCTACAGAAAACGAGACATTGCAAACATAGAAGCGACACAAAGGTCGGGGCTACGTCGTGGCCGATGTCGTAACACCGCTTCCCGGAGGTCAGCGAAGTTAAGTGACATTGGGTCTGGGTAGTAGTTGAATGGGAGAGCGTCCTCTGCGCCCAGATTATGTAGCGACCCGTGGTTCGGATCCCACGTAAAGCTGTAGGTCCCCTCCGTCATATGACCTTAGATGTTGCGAAGGAGGTTAAACAACCCCAATTAAAAAAAAAAAAAGATACAAAGAACTTTTACGTCTGAGAGAGAAAAAACGAAAGATGATGAAACCTGATCTTGACAACAATTCTTAAACTCTTCTTAAACTCCATTCTTTGGAAAGACGAAACCAATCTCTTGCCAATTTCGACGTTTTACATTTTGAAAGGTTTACAGAACAATTTATTACAAACAACACGAACTAAAGGTAGCTTGTTTGTCGAATGTTTTCCAGATGAATTTGATGTTCCCAATTGGAGATTCACTATTATGTCGAGTACATTTCGCTTGACTTCTTCGAGAACCGCGTATTTGAGAAATTCCTGTTCTCAGCGTCAATTAAATATATATTTTATGACCTTTCCCAATTAAGAAAGGCTATAATTTATATATATTTAACTACAATACACCCTAAAAATTAATGTACGAGTTACCCCAACCCGGTTTCGTGTGAAATAAACTCCGTCCCATTAATAAATAGCTAAAATTATACTGCTTTGGTAATTTTGAAAATTAATTTTTTGACGCCTCATTTTCAGTATTACCCAGTACTTAAGTGGTTACTTAATTATTTAGGTAATGTATTAAGTGTTACAACAATTTTTTAAGTAATTTTCTAAATGCTGAATTAAATACCACAAATGTTATAAAAAATAAAATAATATAGGTCCATAATATTTAATATAAAGTCAGGCGCATTTACTAAACCATTTATGCCCATAATGTCCAAACTCTTTATGAATAGCAAGTGAATCTCCTTTGCGTGTTGTCGCAGTACGAGATGGTTTGTACTTATTCTGAGATTCTATACTGGTGACAAGTTAACTTGTTAAAAATTTAGAATTGGTCATTTCATCAGGAATACAAAGAGAAGCTCTTCTACCAGTTCCCTATAACCTTCTCTATAGGGTAGCATAGAGTTGCTTTTGGTCACATGTTTTGGGTATATATATAGATAGATTTCGCTTGATGCTCTCTATAAAATATGGTTAAGTTTAGGTGTTAAGTTTATTTTATCTTACTGCATAATTATAGAAGTAAAATGACTTGGCAATTAGTGGAAATGATATTCGCTTTCTGAAAACTCTTCTGTCATGTCTACTTTAGAATTGAGTGTGTAGAAAAAAGGCTGAATGTACTCCGAATGCAAAGTACTTAAAAGAGTACATCTGGTAGAGTGAAAGTACATTGAGAGTCACGTGAAAGATTCTTTAATCGTTACAGGAAATATATTTTGTATTTTTTTATGTTAAGTAGAGAACCGCTTCATCTATTCTCGATCTACTGTACTTTCGTCCTGTACTATCAGTAGTATCACTACTATCAGTACTTTTTCTCCAGAGTACATTTAGTCCTTTTAAACTCGCTTTTAAAGTACACATAGCGGACAGTTTTTAGTGTTATACGCGAGTCTGCGAGTAGATAAAGTAGGTAATAGTCGGACTAAAACTGTGTAAAAAAAAAAGAAATTACATAAATCTCAAAGCAATTGAAAAGGTAATTCGTGTCACATGTATAACTTTCTACGTAACTTATACGTAACCGCGCTTTCACAATATCATAAATCTCCAAATGTATTAAAACAGACCCTAAATATATTATATGTGACAATTTTGCAGCGTAAAAGCTATAAGAACGCGGAGCATTTGAAATAAATTTTCAAACTTTTGGAGAGACCTACATTTTTAAAAGACTTTTATATAAATAAGAGATGAAACTGTGGGAAGTAAATCAGGTAATTTCTCTAGAGAAATACGAGAAAAATATGAACACAAGAAAAAGAAAAAAAAAAAACGTGTCCAGACACGCGAGTTATCCATCCATCTTAGTCAACAGTAGTAGGAAATTGTATAAAATTGTGTTAAATTGTAGGTTCAAGTAGCTAACGTGTGTTACGCCATGTTTTACTTGGGGGGGGGGGATTAGAGCCTGCAAAGAAGCCACGTGACTTAAAGAAGTGTAAACAGAAATAGTGAGGTATTTTTTTTAAACGATATTTTAAATATTTCTAATACTTTATTAAAATCATTAATAAGAAGAAAGAGGGGTTAAAAAGAAGCTGTTTCCTTGATTTACTTCCCCTCGTTATAGGCCTCATGAAATTTTCTCCTTTCTGAACTCTCAATTCCGCCCTTTTTCATCCATTATATAATCCATCTCAATCCACAATGCGGCTGAATTATTACGCAAAAATTTGCTTTTAGAGGGTAATTGAACTCTTTGGGGCAATTCTGTCATGCAAGAGTCGTTATTTGCATGATTTAGCATGATTTAGGGGAAGCATATATGACAAAGAGAACCAGTTCTTTAACGTAAAAATGGAACCATGGGTCACTACATCATCTGGAAGCATCGGAGGGTCACCTACCCATCCGACTACTACTACTACTATTATTACTATTCAGAACCAATGTTACTTAACACTCGTGATTTCTTTTGTCCTTTGACTTGCGTTAAGAAGTAGACTGCTAAACTCAATCTTTTATAGGTGTTATAAGCGTATAAATATCTAACCTTCATAAAACGTTGTTAACCCATTAGTACCCACTGGTAGAATTTCCTACCGATCTAAAAGATTGAGTCATATCAATGACTCATACCGAAGATCACGCGAATACAAGAAAAAGTGATGTAATAATGACAAATAATTTTGTCGGTAGGAAATTCTACCAATGGAAATTAATTGGTTAAGACGTTCTACTAAACTACAATTGTATATATATATAAAATTTTCCCGTGTGTGTGTGTGTGTGTGTGTGTGTGTGTGGTGTGTGTTAAACCTCCGTCGATGGTCTTGGGTGATTCGAAGTTGACGGGGGTTCTGGTTAGGTGGCAGCAACGGATTTCTCTCTGGGGTAGTTGGTACTGTGTAAGGGGATCGCAATAATTTCTTTTGCACTACCCTCCGATTTCTTCTTGTAGCGGATTGGAGGATTCTGTAAACACCTATACTTGGTTTTTGGTTATGGGTCGATTCACCGATTCTTCTTGTATAGCGTATCGGAGAAATTTGTGAGGCAATGCTGGTCTCAGACTTAATGTTTATTTAATTTCTAACTTTACTGTTTCTTGAAGATGCTGCCTTATTTTAAAACTAATTTCTCTCGGAGAAGACAGGACTCAAAGGAGAAGATAAAGGTATCCTTTTACTGAATTTTACTGCTTCTAAATATTCAGCCTCTGGGTCAGATCAAACGGAACAGAATTTGAAAGGTTACGATGGTTTACAGTATATACTAATTAAGCTAATGACGCCATTATTATTTAATTTGATTCGTGTTTTTCGATTTTTAATAGGCTGATTTTTTTGGCTAATTCAAAAGATTTGTTAGGTGTATTGTGTGCATCTTGCAGAAACTGAGAAATGAAGCAAAATATTTGAAGATGAAGCCAAATTTTGCCGTAAAATCATATTGACAAATCTGATGTTGTCATGATTTGCGTATCAACTGGAAATGGAAATTAAGATATGCATTTTTATTAACATTAAAAATTAAATACTGATTCAGGATATGACTTCATCTTTTATGATTTAAGAGAATACTGATTCAGGATATGACTTCATCTTTTATGATTTAAGAGAATACTGATTCAGGATATGACTTCATCTTTTATGATTTAAGAGAATACTGATTCAGGATATGACTTCATCTTTTATGATTTAAGAGAATACTGATTCAGGATATGACCATCTTTTATGATTTAAGAGGGAATATATAAAAAAATTAACATTGCAGAATTTAACAAGATTACATGCTTAAGCTTAAAAAAAACACAACAACTAGGTAGTTCAAAAAGGAAAAATTCCTCAAGCTATCATTGACTAGAAAACTTTACAAAAAATTAAAGAACATAATTTTTTTTTGTTTTATTATTTTCCAAGCTTGCATAAATATCATATACAGTTAGAATGGCAGACGAATTTGGATTTTATATGCAAAAATGAATGTTAGTAAAGAGTCAAAGGAGCCAGAGAGGCCGTAGACTGGATCTTTCACGTTCTGTTCTATGGCCGCCACTATTTATAACTAAAAATTACATTTTTAGTTAAAAAATTTATAATTTACAATGTATATATATTATATATTTTTAACAATAAAGATTTAGAATAATCACTTTTTAGTTAAAAACTCAAAAAGTAATTTCTATTTAAAAAAAGTCGCGGTCATAGAACGGTAAAGATCCAGTCTACAGTCTCTCTGGCTCCTCTGACTCCTAACTCTTGTGCCATTCTGTAACATATATATATATATATATATATATATATATATATATATATATAAAATGCACACTCACAAGGAAAAGCGATTGCAAAGCTTTTCATATATTCAACAGTACACCTCTTCATTCCCTGAAGATGTGTATTGTTGAATACACGAAAGACCTTGGAATCACTTTTCACTTTCCTTGTGGGTGTGCAGCATTTAATTATTTTACATGTTTAATTGTAAAATTTAACCCATATATATATATATATATATATATATATATATATATATATATGTGTGTGTAAGACGTATAAAAACATTTACGCCTCAAGCTAAAAACTCTTTCACAAAAAAATATTCATCCATAACAATTTTCCCTTCCGTGATGTGGGGGGGGAGTTGAGTGGACGGGTGTCGGAAGTGTGAAATCTCACTTAAAACTTTTTCCTTTCGGAGGTAAAGGCGAAGAAAAACGTTTTTCAACACGTTTTGAACGAGTGAATTGATGACGTTACCATTTTGACGCGTAATGTACGAAGCGGGAACTCCATTTCATGCACCCAAATAAGATATTTTGGTCCAATCTTCCACGAGACCAATACATATATTATGTATAAATAAAATCTATTTACATGCACTGCTTTATATATATACACAACCTTGCTTGGAATTCAGGAGGGGGGTTGAAACACTATATGTATATAATACACACACTCATAAACGGCATACGTATGTATATATATAGATTTTTTCTGGTAGAGAAGAGGGATTTTAGAGCCCTCTTTTGAATAAACTAAAAACAAAAAAACTCGAACACAGTACTTGAACAAAAGAAAAAAAAAGTTGGTGTTAAAGCTGGGAAAGAATCAGGTGGGTGCATTTCGAGGTTCTGGTCATTAACGGCCTTGGACAGGACAGGAATTAACAGTTAATTAACGACTTCATAACGAGGCTAAAAGGAACAGTAAAAAGCCGCGTCTCCTGTAACGACATTTTAAAGCACTGAACTGTGGAGTTAGTGGTTTTTCGATCAATCCTTTGTGTATTTTTACTTATTTTCTTTGTTGCTTCCCTGAATTCTCATTCTTTTATAGACTTGATGATGGCAATAAAAATCGAGGTACATCATCCATTCAAAGAGCAATTCCCCCCCCCCCACCAATCAAATACACCATCGTTAATAACACCAGACTGCCCAGGGATTTTATACACAAACTTAACTAATACAATACAAACTGGCGGAAAAGCACTCTCTTTCAAAGGAGCAGATATATGGAATGCAATTCTCATAAATATCAGACAGGCTTCATTACTAAATATACTTCGCTAATCACTAAAAAAAACACTCATTATCTCCAACTGATGTATAAGTTCACTACTGCCATTTTTACAATAGTAATGACGTTCCCATTTTATAATAAACTATTTAAAATATGCTAATTTCATTAAACACTTAATCTCTTAATTTATTCTTGTTTATATTTTTTTATTACGAATTATTTATTTTCTACAAAATATATAAAGCATTTAATTTACAATTATGTAACATTTTGTAAACTTTGTATTGTGTTTATTATAATTATTTGCTCTACTATTATTATTTGTTATCACTATCACTTACCACTTTTACTCTTTTATATAATAAATAAACTAAATGGCATTAATTTTGCCTAAAGAGCTACCATGCTTCCATTGGCATATTCAGATTAGAGCAGAGTACTGTGAATATATTAATGTCATATCAGATATGTATAAAACTGTAAAACTCTGTCACTTGCATTCTTTTCTGAAAAAAAGGTTTTAGAATTTTGAATTTTTGAATAGTTGGTAATTGGGCGAAACGTTATCATTACTTTTTATTTTCATTAGTTCTAATTGTTATAATGTCCTCCTTTTTTTCTTTTTGTCGTGTATTGCTATTTTTTAATAAAGGAGATAATCTACAGATCTACAGAAGCTAAGGCTAACATTGACCCTACGATCCACTCTAAGGTTAGCCCGAAAGAAAGAAGAGAGTAGGGGGTTAAAAGAAGAGAATAAGGGGTTAAGTAAGTAGCAAAACCTATCATTCGTGGGTTAACATTCATTCAGAAAAAGAGAGAGAAAGACTCACCATCATCATCCGCCAGCCACTGCCGACAAGTCGGAAAAATAGTCGAAGAGAATAGGAAAGGGGTGAAAGATGAAAAGAAGTAAAATAAGAACGCTTACAAACCATGCAAACAACAGTCTTAACTCAAAATAATGTCTAATAAGAATTTAACGTTTTGTTTACAAGAATTTAATAATGTTTTGTTTAATAAAGATGATGATAATGTTTAATAAAAAATTTAATGATGGTTTGTACGTAAATAAGAATTTAGTAATGTTTTGTTTGAAATTAAGAATATAAAATACGAGTTGGCAACACCAGAAATGGGCCGAGAGAAGGAAGGATGACTCAACCCAGTCCTCGGACGGGGTGTGCCCTAGTTAGGTGGTTTTCGTATTCGTACGTTATTTTGAATTTAAAATATTTAATTCTCTCTCTCTGCCCGAGAAAATGTTAACGATGGGTCCAAATAAAAATCAGCAAATAGTAATAATAATAGCGTGTAATTTATCCCCGGTCCCTTCGCTGTTCAAAACTTTAATGGAGGGCCACGCTATCCGGTTACCCATCTAACCGCGTTCGTATAAAGACAGAGAAAACGAGAGTAAAGAGTGATAATAGTAAAAAAAGGCAAATGAGGAAGAGAAAGCGAAGCGTAGAAAAAAAGACGTTTTAAAATTTTATTTTATTTTTATTAGACTGAGTTACGTTTATAACATTCCTTGACTTATGGGGGAAAAATTCTTCACACTTGCATGTGGGGAACGATAAGTCAGATTTTTAACTTTCGCCTTATAGTTATAAGTCAGGCTTAAGGTTTAAGATTTAAGTTACATTAAAATATAAAATTAGGTTAGGTTAGGTCATGTTAGGTTAGGTTAAAAATGAGCGTAAAAAATAATTCTGCTGTTCTCCAAATGTCGAAAATTTTAATTTTATGCTAAAAATGGATATAGGTCCTACTTCTAAAACAAGATCCTATCCACCTACCCAACTTCTTGTCTCTTATCCATTTTAGTGAAGAAATCCACATGAAAGGTATTTCTGTATGGATTGAGAAATCTTATTGCTTCGCAGTTCAGTGAGATTAATCTACACCATCTTGCGGTGCTCACACGTCAACGCTTGAACTGCGGACGAAAGGTACCGAGGTGTTGATGACACCTGATACTGGCACCGAACTGGAAATACGAGTTGGAAATATTCGTCCGTGCAAATCCTTCCAACACGAGTCGATAGCCGCCAACTGGTTTGGAAACTATTTAGCTTACATTTACGTAGGACCTATACCCAGTGAATCGACAATATCATAACATCGACACGCTAAAACACTAACTTAACTTACGCTAACATTCCTTAATCTAACCCACAACATACTTATCGATAAAATGTCAAGTCAGATATATATATATATATATAATACGATATATATATATTATATTAATACGATATATATATATATATAATATATATATATAATATATATATATATATATAATACGATATATTATATATATCTATAATACGATATAATATATATAATATAATATAATACGATATAATATATATATATATATATAATACGATATATATATATATCTATAATACGATATATATATATATATCTATTACGATATATACACATATATACAGGGTGGGTAAAAAAGTGACCCCTTAGGGGTAAATTGTCATATTAAAAAAAGTAAGGGGACTAGAGCTCCCAAACTTCATAGATGCTTACCTTATCATGTTGTTCGTCTTAACTGAGAAGTTGCTCGATGTGTCCCCCTTCCTGCTCAACGCAGGCCTCCAGACGTGGACGCCACTGATCAATACACCTGTTTACATATCGTTGAGACACCTTCTCCCAGCCGAGCAGAATTCTTTCGCGTAGGGATGTAAACTTTGGACTTCAGGGCTTCCCAAACACCATAATCTAGAGGTGAAAGATCGGGGCTACTAGCCGGCCACATATTGGTTTCGATAAAATCCGGTGTTTCGTTCTCAAGGAATGCGACAGTTTGGCGTGTTCTGTGAGCAGGGGCTCCATCTTGTTGGAAAGTATATCTCTCACCACTAATTCGTCGAACATCAATCAGATAAATAGAGTGAAAGATATACCAACAAGATGGAGCCCCTGCTTACAGAGCACGCCAAACTGTCGCATTCCTTGAGAACGAAACACCAGATTTTATCGAACCCAATATGTGGCCGGCTAGTAGCCCCGATCTTTCACCTCTAGATTATGGTGTTTGGGAAGCCCTGAAGTCCAAAGTTTACATCTCTGGTGCCAATATAAGAGACATAGATGAACTACGCGAAAGAATTCTGCTCGGCTGGGAGAAGGTGTTTCAACGATATGTAAACAGGTGTATTGATCAGTGGCGTCCACGTCTGGAGGCCTGCGTTGAACAGGAAGGGGAACACATCGAGCAACTTTTCAATTAAGACGAACAACATGCTAAGGTAAGCATCTATGAAGTTTGGGAGCTCTAGTCCCCTTACTTTTTTTTAATATGACAATTTACCTCTAAGGGGTCACTTTTTTTTTTTGCTCACCCTATATATATGTAAAAATGAACCATAAATAATTCCCATATTCCTATATTATCTTATCCTTCATGTAATTCTTGTATTCATTTATATAGTCTCTGTATCCATTGTAAGAAAAAGTATCCATTTTAAAAATTCATGTGTTATATGGTTCATGTATAATCTTATATATTTAACTTTATATAATGCCTATACTCCTATGTATGTACGTGTGTGTATTCATTTTACATAAGGACCAAAATCGCCCAACGCGAGTTTGGATAAAATATTTGATTCACTTTCAACTTTGCTAAATAATTGGTGACCTGTTGTTTTTTAAAATCTCATAATCATTTTTTTAGATTTCGCTTAATAAGGAATCCTGTTAAGCTTTGCAATGTTCACATTTTGTATACACTCTCTTTCGTTATAAACAATGAGATCATGTCTTGCCTAAGCATTAAAATTGTACATCTTAAACCTTAAAATTTCACTCATATGCATATTTTAGTGAAAGATGCATAGTCCGATTTCCACTTTTAGTTAACTTGGCAGATCATGATAACATCAGATCTGAAAGTCGCGGTTTAAGATAAAAATATGGTTTCGTCTTCAAATATTTTGTTTACTCGTTTCAAGCCTTACCACAGCTAAAAAATTTACTTATTTTTAAATATTGTGCAAAAATAATACAGCCTTCTTAGCATTTAATAATAATAATGTTAGCAGTTTTTGGGTATATAAACCCATTCAAATTCATCCATTGTCATTCAGAAGCTAATTCAGAGGCTGAGCACTACCTGTATTTTTTAGCAGTAAATTTACAGTGAAGAAACTTTTTATTGTCCCCTTCGAGCCTGCTCTTTCAGAAAAAACTTAGAAAACTTTCCGGATACGCTATAAGAAGAATCCGGAACCTTCAGCATTTAGATTGCAAATCTACCAGAGTCCTCCGAGCCACTATAGAAGAACTCGGAGAGTAACATAGTAGAAAAACCACTTCAAGGCACCTATCCGTTGCTTGCCTCCTAAACCAGAACCCCCGTCAATCCGAACCACCCCAGGGCCATAGACGGAGGGGTTAACAACTGGCGACCCTTTAACCAGGATCTCCACGACTCCAGGATTCTTCCAGTCCTCCAGACCCTTTAACCAGGATCTCCACGACTCCAGGATTCTTCCAGTCCTCCAGACCCTTTAACCAGGATCTCCACGACTCCAGGATTCTTCCAGTCTTCCAGACCCTGGAACCAGAACCAACACCCAGTTGACCGGCGTGTCACGACTTCGAGTTCGTCACATCCACCCGTGAACCGGTGCGTTACGACTCCAAGTTCTTCACGCCTACTTTTCATCTAAGAACAAGTGGCCAGCCAGACACGTCTTCAGGACACACCTCAAAAGGATTTCGCCATAGGAATCTTAAGTACAAAACTCTTTTTTTAAATAATTTCTAAACATTTGAAAAGTCATTATTATTAACAATTAATATTTAGTATTGAGCCAGAATTAACAAAAAACACAGTGAACACTACAGACACCAGTGATACACTCTTTTTATTGAAAACAGTATTGTCACAGTTATTTTCACAGTTATTTTTACTATTCTAGTTCGTATAGTATAATTTTATTTAATGTACCAAACATAGTATTACCATACCATCACGTACATTTGAGTGAAATTTTGTTTACATTTTTATTTTTGTTTGCAATCTTTTAAAATTTTCCCCGAGTTAGGCAAACTGTTGTGCATTATTTTTTTAGATAGTGTAGTTAGGAAAACCCCTTAAGTGATCATTCCATGAATTAAGATCGGTCAAGCAGACCTAATTAGAACATTAATAAGTACCTTCACATATGAGCGATTCAGACGGTGCGCTTTCTGACATCGAAGAATTACCTACACCCATTTTTCCACCTACCCCGCGCCCTTCAAACATATTTCCAAACACACAAGTCAGTATGTCTCAGTCTCAAACCCCCGCCCCATATATTAACTTAGGCAGATTAGTAAATCTCCCTCATACTGTTTTAATTTTTAAGGGGACCATAGATAATCGTTTTGTTGAACCGCGCGTAAGACCTTGGGTTGAGTCTTTAGAGCAACATTTCTTACGCGAGAATATTACCGATGATGATATAAAAATCAGAGAAGCAAAAAGATTTATTGACCCTAAAGAGGGAAATGCCCATGACACAGTCACTTACGTCCCATCAATTAGCGAAGCTATAACATGGGACGATTTTAAACAAAACCTATTAGAATTTTTTAAAGAAATAACCCTTGCACAACCCTTAGCCACATTAGAAGCAGTCTTCCAAGTTAAATGGAAGAAAGAGGAACACGAGGATTTAAACAATTTTATTACACGTACACACAAACTTGTAGGAGAAGCCTCCGGGCCGCAGAAAATGCATGTGGCATAACTTTTACTTCGAAACAAAGAAATCTAATAGTAGCCACAACCATTTACCAAAACTTATCCGGAGCGCCTAAAAAAAGTTTCAGGAGTTTTTAAATGTTGACAAACCTGTCAGTGTAGCTATAAAAAAACACGGGAACATCACCCCGATTTAGCAAACCAAACCTACCGAAAGGGTAGAGAAACCCTGTACAGTATATTCAGCAGCAGCCACAACACCAACAACAACAACAATATAAACCAAGGCAAATACAGGGAACACCCCAGAAAACAAGCCCCCCAAACCCAGAATACACGCCCTCCTCCACAGTGTTTTAACTGTGATAGTTTCGGGCATATGATAAGTCAATGTAATTACCCCTCGTATTGCTCCCACTGTCACGAACATGGTCATCGCCGTGGCGATCGCCAAAAGTGTGCTGATAAAGCCCCTGCAGGGTATAGACCCCACTTTCAGAAACCAAACCAACCACGTCCCCAAAACGTATCCAAAAGTCAACCAATCCCCAGAAACCAGTCCATTCCCAGCCTCAGTCGAACTACCAACCCAATAAATCACGACCACAGGGTCACCCACACTCTTACCCCATGTATAAACCCCAATACAACCAGCAAGGTCAACTAGTTTGGTACGTAGAAGTACCCGGGGAGGAATCATTTTCCCCAGAGAACAGTTTTCAAGAACACCCTTCAGCGTATGATATCCCCGTAGAATATGATACAGGTCCTCCCATAGAAGACCATGTGATCCCTTTTTTAGACCCTACATTGGAGGCAGCAGTTCAACCTCCTCCCTCCTAAATTACAGTAGTAAGCCCAGATACGCACACGAACTCCCCATCAGGATAATAGGTACGGACCTCTTAGATTTAATAATAAATTGTAGTACGGATAACCAAGATTTAACTGCTCTCCTAGATACAGGAGCACACGCAACGTTAATTAAGAAACAATGCGTAGATGAATTACTAGAGAGTACAAATTATAAGTATGAACTTAAGGCACCATCCTGCCAACTTAGAGGAGTTACGGGCACACCCATACCCACATATGGAGAAATTGAGTTATACTTAGAGATTGGAAACGCGGTATACCCCGCGAAATGTTGCATAGTGGACACAATCGCCACCTTTCAGACAGACATCCTACTAGGGATGGATTTTTTTAACCGGAATCAATGGGAGATTTACCCAGCCGGAAAGTTAGTAAAGTGTCGAAATAGGACACACCATCTCCGCGAGGATGACAGACAACTTAATGCTAATAGACTTAGCTCAGTTCAGATTTCCGAAAGAAATAGGAAACCCCCTCTACTTGATAGCAGATCAAGTCGGCCGGTTGCATCCAGAGGGACAACCGCTCCAGAAATCAGACCCCAGGGTAGTCAGTTTCGAGTGTGTCAGTCAGTTTCGAGTGTGTCAGTCAGTTTCGAGTGTGTCAGTCAGTTTCGAGTGTGTCAGTCAGTTTCGAGTGTGTCAGTCAGTTTCGAGTGTGTCAGTCAGTTTCGAGTGTGTCAGTCAGTTTCGAGTGTGTCAGTCAGTTTCGAGTGTGTCAGTCAGTTTCGAGTGTGTCAGTCAGTTTCGAGTGTGTCAGTCAGTTCGAGTGTGTCAGTCAGTTTCGAGTGTCAGTCAGTTTCGAGTGTGTCAGTCAGTTTCGAGTGTGTCAGTCAGTTTCGAGTGTGTCAGTCAGTTTCGAGTGTGTCAGTCAGTTTCGAGGTGTCAGTCAGTTTCGAGTGTGTCAGTCAGTTTCGAGTGTGTCAGTCAGTTTCGAGTGTGTCAGTCAGTTTCGAGTGTGTCAGTCAGTTTCGAGTGTGTCAGTCAGTTTCGAGTGTGTCAGTCAGTTTCGAGTGTGTCAGTCAGTTTCGAGTGTGTCAGTCAGTTTCGAGTGTGTCAGTCAGTTTCGAGTGTGTCAGTCAGTTTCGAGTGTGTCAGTCAGTTTCGAGTGTGTCAGTCAGTTTCGAGTGTGTCAGTCAGTTTCGAGTGTGTCAGTCAGTTTCGAGTGTGTCAGTCAGTTTCGAGTGTGTCAGTCAGTTTCGAGTGTGTCAGTCAGTTTCGAGTGTGTCAGTCAGTTTCGAGTGTGTCAGTCAGTTTCGAGTGTGTCAGTCAGTTTCGAGTGTGTCAGTCAGTTTCGAGTGTGTCAGTCAGTTTCGAGTCAGTCAGTTTCCAGTCAGTCAGCTTCAGTTCAGCCAATAAGGCAAATTTTAGTCGCCGAACCAGAATCAGATTCACAATTTTTCATATGCCCTACCGAGCATATAACAGTAGCACCTTATGAGAAGATTTGTTTCCTAGCAAAAGTAGTTAACAGTCAAGGAAAATTATTAGAGTCAGAGCGTACTCTGATTACAGAGAAAAGTAATTTCAAAAGATGTTCTTATTGCCCAAGTCCTTAGTCAGAGTCAGAATTCAGCTATCCCTGTTGTTTGTTTAAACAAAGGAGAAAGATCTATAGAATTAACTTCAAATCAGAAAATAGGAACTGTTTCCACAGTAGAAATAGATTCAGATTTCCCCATCAGTACGATAAATCGTGTTTCCAGTTCCTTAGAATTAAAGCCTTCAATATTAAAAGAAGAATATAAGAAATGTCTGAAGCACTCCCTTCAGGAGTCACCAGCTTTACAGGATCCCAAACTAATGGAATCACTTCTCGATTTCCTGATAAGAAATAAAGATGTGATTGCCCTAACCGGAGATCCTCTGGGCCGAACTAATTTGGTCCCTTTTGAAATCAAGTTGGAACCCAATTCCAAACCCATTTTCATTCCTCCCTATCGGGTTCCACATTCTCAGTTAGTCACTATTGAGGAACACATCAAGGACATGTTGGAGCAGGATGTCATTCAGCCTTCAGCTAGTCCCTGGTCCGCTCCTATGATTCTCGTCTCCAAAAAGGACGGAACATCTCGCCCTTGTATAGATTTTAGACGCCTGAATAACATTACCATCCCAGACCGTTTCCAGATTCCAAACATGCAGGAAACAATTCTGAACGTAGGGAAAGCGAATTTTTTTTCATCCCTCGATTTAGCATCAGGTTATTGGCAAATGGAGGTCAGTCCCGAATCTCGGGCAGTGACTGCTTTCTCCACTAACCGAGGCCATTACGAATTCCAGGTTTTACCTTTCGGAGTCCGAAATGGGCCTGCTAATTTCTCTAGGTTGATGAATATAGTCCTTTCCGACCTATTAGGTGTCGAAGCTCTCGTGTATCTTGACGATATTATCGTCTATAGTTCGGACATAAAAACACACTTTCAACGCCTTCATAATGTGCTATCACATTTGAGAAAAGCACACCTTAAACTGAAGCTTGCAAAGTGCAATTTTTTACAAGAATCCCTGTATACCTAGGATTCCTACTCTCGTCCACAGGAATTAAACCTGATCCAGCCAAACTCGAAGCACTGGAAAGGTACCCTGTACCCAAGACCATCGACGACGCCCGTGCATTTATTGGTTTTGTCGGATTCTATCGGAACTTTATCCCCAATTTTCGAATATTGCTAAACCTATTACTAATTTGTTCCAGAAAAATTCGAAATTTAACTGGGAATCCGATCACCAACATGCCTTTGAAACTTAATTAATAAACTAACCTGTCATCCCATTTTACAATATCCTGATTACACAAGACCCTTCATCATAGCCACAGATGCTTCCTCCTATGGACTAGGAGCCGTCTGTTACAGGACGTAGACGGTGGGAATTACCCATTGCTTATGCCAGTCAACTTCTCTCTGCACCTCAACGGAATTATTCCACTACGGACCGAGAGGCCCTAGCGGTATATTGGGCTTTGAAAAAATTCCGAAATATCGTCTATGGCTACAATGTAACCATCAAGACTGATCATAAGCCACTCACGTACCTCTTCAAGGACAAGCTACTTGAAGGACGATTGAGTAGATGGGCTCTGTTGATTCAGGATTTTGCAGCGAAAATCGTATACAAACCAGGAAAACTGCAAGTATTCCAGACGGATTGTCGAGACTCAAGCCCGACGCCCGAGTGAATAAAATAGGACTTCTTCCTGTGTTCGACTACGAGTGTCTGCAATACTCCCAACAACAGGACCAACACACCCAGAACCTTCGGGCGCGCCTGGAACAAAAGGAACCATCGAAGGTAAAAGAACAGTACAACCTCAAAGATGGGCTCGTACATTTCAGGAACGAAGATGGAAACGACCTCGTGGAGATACCAAAGGATCTCGTTGATATAGCCATTGGACTTTGTCACGACTCACCTTTTTATGGACACATGGGGCCGGATCGCACCATCAAAGTCTTTTGGAGCGATACCATTTTCCGAGATGAACAGAACGGTACATGAATACATCGCCGAATGTCCATCGTGTTTAAAGCATAAGGGCAACGTACCATCCACCGCTCTAATGCATAAATATCCAGTATGCCAGAGGCCCTGGCAAAGAACTGGAATGGATATACTGGGACCATTTCCCAAAACATCAAAGGGAAATCAGTACATCAGTGTGTTTACGGACCACTTCTCGCGTTACAGCGAAGTAGCCGCCATTCCAGATCAGACCTCGGAAACTGTGGCAAGAGCCCTAGTGGAACGCGTCATCCAAAACCATACCACTCCTTCCATCCTAATCTCGGATAACGCCCGTAGTTTCACTTCCAAACTGTTCGAGTCACTTTGTAACATGTGTAGAATTAAAAATACACACATTGTGGCATACCACCCGCAGGCAAACGGCTTAGTGGAAAGACACAATCGGAAGATCTTGGAAGCCCTGCGCCACGTTGTCGATGCATCCTCCCGTACATGGGATGATTCCCTTCCCATGGTACAAACAGCCATCAACAATGGCTATAATGTGTCCATCGGGGACACCCCTCATTTCGTTCTATATCACTACGACAAGCGTCTACCTTTTGATTTGCCCGACCAAACCGACCCGGCAGTCCTAACATCTTCCGAAATGGCAGAAGCAAATCAGCAACTAGCTGAACGATCTTTCAAGATTTTTGACATAATCCGCTATGCCCTCGACCAACGAAACCAACAGATGGAGCAAGAACAACATAGGCGTCATCCCCGTCAACGGACTATAATCGTTGGTATGCGATGTTATCTGAAGAGCGTGAAACCGCCAGGGGCTCATCGCAAATTATACCCGAAATGGGATGGCCCATATAGGATTATGAAAGACCTCGGAAAAAATCGTTATGAAATCCTCGACCTCCGGGATCATTCCAAACTAAAGATCATTCACGCTGACAATTTGAAGATAGCTTCCGAGCAACACCTTCCCAAAAACAGCTGCCAGGCGTTCGAACCGCCTATCCTTCAAAAGGTCAAGATATTAACAAATCGGGCAGGGATCAAAAAACTGAAGTAGTCACCGCGGGAACCGCTACCCATGACGAAGATTGGTACCTCGTAATACCACCATTACTCGAGGCAATCTCTGAACAAGAGGAGGCCCCAGAGCCAAGCGTCCCATCGGACCCAGACCCTGGAGAAACCCCTTCGAGAGAATCACTCAGTGGAACTCCACCATCTCCTCTGTCACCACCCTCGTCGATTGATGATCGACGCACGGACCCGACATACCGCCCGCAAATGCATCACCCACGTGAACTAGAACCTTCACATAAGAAAACGAACCCGCTCAGAATCCGAGCTCAACGGTCGACCCCCATTGCCACCAAAACGAGGCCGACCCCTTCGCCCACCAACACTACACACAAGTATCCACACAAGTATCCACACAACTACCCCCAGCTCCGTATAACTTAAGGCGTAGAAATGAATAAAATTGTCCCCCTTATAATTTTCCAAATTATTTACTCTTGTAGACCTAGCATTAAAATTTCTACCGGAGTTGTTATAGAAAAACTTGCAGAAGGTAAATTTTTGAAAGGGCATGCAGACCTTTATATAAATTTGCAACCCCCTGCTAGAATTAAAATCAATCTCCTTCAGATACAAACCCAATTAGAAACGTTTGAAAGTAAAGTCCAAAATTCTTTCCAAGGAAAAGATCAGATTAGTCGCGTTCTGTTAGAAAATACCCTCGAAAATATTCAAACTACAGCACGCGCCCTATCAGAAATATTAGCCTTACCATGGATACAAACTGAAACCAAAAATTCCGAAAACTTTAACCAAAGAAGTAAAAGGGGACTGATAGATATAGGAGGGAAACTGTTCAAAGGTTTATTCGGATTAGCAACCGAAGAAGATATTAAAAGAGTTGAACTTAAATTGAATCTCTTCGCTCGGAATCGACAATATAATGGACACATGTTAGAACAAACTATTAGGTCATTACACGAAAACAATCGCTTCCTTCACTCCCTTTCGGACAGATTCACATACCTTGAATCCATGTTAGCTCAATACAAAGAACACAAACGATATCTAGAATTAATAGAAATAATGAACATACAAGTAACCCTAATCGATAAATACTTACAACGAATAACTACGATTCATTCCAAGGTTTTGCGTGCAACCCAGCTAGCCCATGGAAAAATCACTCTTTCCACCCTAATACCATGGGAAATACTCCAGTCCTTGATTCACACCGCCCAGTCACAATTAAAATTATCACCCATATTCCCACTCAACCACACTAATTACCCTCAATTTCTAGAATACACCTGGACTGTACATGGACCACGCCCCTACACATACCTCATAATTATACCATTTTTCGATTTCCTCACTTATGACGTATATAGATTTCACCCTTTCCCAACACCCTACCAAAATAACTCTAATGTCTATCGATTGTATTTACCCACCGTACCACCTTACCTTTTCCTCACCAAAGATCTATCAGCTTATTCTATGATGTCAGATAGCGACGTCCGGCATTGCCGATTCCCGCAACCAAATAAACAACTCATCTGCCCTCCACTCAAACCAGTTATTCTTCCCACTACTAGGTCTTGCTTTGTCGATTTAATTCGTGACCGGCATGCCCCCGTATGTTCATTTAAAAAATTTCATTCCCCTAAAACCATCCAACTACGAATTGGACCAGACATCTGGGTTTCCTTCGCGAACAGGACTGCCGCTACCCTCGAGTGTCCATCAAATTATTCCCTCATTACAATCCCTATGATTATTCGGCTACCAATTGGTTGCTCCTTGCGTTCAAAAGCCCTCCAAATATACAACCCGTATAAGGTTACCCTTAATAACTCATACCCATTTCCGTCGCAAATTAAATTTAAACCCGTCATAGAGATCTTAAATCTCTCCATAAAACCTGTAACCATCCTACCCGAACTGCATGCCCCTGAATGGAATGATCAATTGAGCCGGTTTAAAATTTCGGATGATAACCAAAACAACCTCTTACAAATACTACAACCGGTAACCATTTTCTCAACATCTGCCGTTAGTATCATTATTGTGTGTGCTATTATCCTCGGTGTATTTGTGATGAAAAGATCATTCTGGGAACAAAGAAAACCCAGTGACACGGAACATGAAACTATTTATGCACGACCAAGAGTGCGTACCCAGACCACGTGAACTAGACTTAAACCACCCGACTTATGTTGTATATATAAATCTGTATTATAAAACCAATAGTTATCATCTAGTTAGCCTTAGTTAGGATGTTACGTTATTATATTAATATCATTCTAGAGGGAAGAGCCCTGTAAAAATGAACCATAAATAATTCCCATATTCCTATATTATCTTATCCTTCATGTAATTCTTGTATTCATTTATATAGTCTCTGTATCCATTGTAAGAAAAAGTATCCATTTTAAAAATTCATGTGTTATATGGTTCATGTATAATCTTATATATTTAACTTTATATAATGCCTATACTCTATGTATGTACGTGTGTGTATTCATTTTTACATAAGGACCAAAATCGCCCAACGCGAGTTTGGATAAAATATTTGATTCACTTTCTACTTTGCTAAATAATTGGTGACCTGTTGTTTTTTAAAATCTCATAATCTTTTTTAGATTTCGCTTAATAAGGAATCCTGTTAAGCTTTGCAATGTTCACATTTTGTATACACTCTCTTTCGTTATAAACAATGAGATCATGTCTTGCCTAAGCATTAAAATTGTACATCTTAAACCTTAAAATTTCACTCATATGCATATTTTAGTGTAAAGATGCATAGTCCGATTTCCACTTTTAGTTAACTTGGCAGATCATGATAACATCAGATCTGAAAAGTCGCGGTTTAAGATAAAAATATGGTTTCGTCTTCAAATATTTTGTTTACTCGTTCAAGCCTTACCACAGCTAAAAAATTTACTTATTTTAAATATTGTGCAAAAATAATACAGCCTTCTTAGCATTTAATAATAATAATGTTAGCAGTTTTTGGGTATATAAACCCATTCAAATTCATCCATTGTCATTCAGAAGCTAATTCAGAGGCTGAGCACTACCTGTATTTTTAGCAGTAAATTTACAGTGAAGAAACTTTTTATTGTCCCCTTCGAGCCTTGCTCTCTTCAGAAAAACTTAGAAAACTTTCCGGATACGCTATAAGAAGAATCCGGAACCTTCAGCATTTAGATTGCAAATCTACCAGAGTCCTCCGAGCCACTATAGAAGAACTCGGAGAGTAACATAGAAGAAAAACCACTTCAAGGCACCTATCCGTTGCTTGCCTCCTAAACCAGAACCCCCGTCAATCCGAACCACCCCAGGGCCATAGACGGGAGGGGTTAACATATATATAGATTTATGTTTAGACCAACAAAGACCGTAAGCCATCATGGTTGATCTACTAACCGTATATATATATATATATATAATATATATATATATTATATATAATATATATATATATATATATATGTTAAGAGATTAAGTTAAAAGATATGTCTCACAGACCAGAATATTGATTCATACGTAACCACTTAGAATAATATTTATACCCAACTTATTTTAACAATTTCAACAAATTGTTACAAATGCCACGTCAAAAGGATACCCAAAAATCCAAAATTACCTTACAGTCATCATCCGAAATCCACATTAAATGAACAGTCCTCTTCAACAAAGCTGTTAACACAGATTAAAAACCAATCAACCATAAACCAACTAAATATGCCAACGAGGCACACGTAGCTTGGGAACTGTGGGAACCACACACACACACACACATATATATATACAGGGTGGGCCGTAAGTTTCCATACATAGGAAAAATAAACATTTTTTTTATGGACAACCATTTTTATTTATATAATATGCTCTACATGGTTGCCATTGTTTTGAAAACACATTTCAATACGTGTTCCCACTGTTGATGAACACGCATTAGCACAGTTGACGTTATGCTTGTAATGGCGTTGGTGATACGTTCCTTTAGATGATTTATGTCTCGTATCTTTTCCTGATACACCATGGCCTTCAAGTGCCCCCAAAGATAGAAATCAAGGGGGGTGAGATCTGGGGATCTGGGAGGCCACTCCACAGGACCACGCCGACCAATCCAAGCATCCGGAAACTGCTGATCCAAATACCGACGCACGTGAAGACCATAATGAGGTGGAGCTCCATCTTGCTGGAAGTAAACTGGGAAGTTACCTTCCTCGTTTAGCAGGGATGGGAAAATCTCTTCTTGCAACATGTTAAGATACCTTTCGGCATTAAGATTTCCACTGACAAAAATTGGTCCAATAATTCTGTCACCCCATATCCCGGCCCACACCATCACTTTACCGGCACCTTGCATCTTCGTCGGACTCAGCCAGTTAGGGTTAGCATTACTCCAATAACGTATTTTTGCCGATTAACCTCTCCATTGACGTAAAAATTTGCTTCATCAGTAAACAAGATCTTACGTCAAACGCATATTCTTAGGGTATCTGAAACATAAAAACAAACGTTTAATTTTCCTATGTATGGAAACTTACGGCCCACCCTGTATATAATATATATATATACACACACACACGAGGTGAAAGGGCAGAAAGGCAAAGAAAACAGATATTCATTTTGTCACTTCTAGTGGCCAATGCAAGTGACATGCCAATTAACAGCCAAACGAACATGCTTGTAAGTATATATATATATATATATATATATATATATATATATATATATATACACACACACAGTATATTTCGAGCATCGTTTAAGAGTCAGGTAGAAACTTTGGGAAACGGTGGCTTCTCAGGTTAAGACTGGCGTTAACTAATGTTTCGAGTATAGTAGAGTCAGAAATGTTTCAATAGAGAAAATATAATATGGCGTCTTTCTTCACTGACTGGAACTTTAATGATACGAAAAAGGCAACAAAATAACAGATGCAAAAAATACCAATTAGGTGACACTCCACGAAGTTCTGACACAAAATGGAACAAAAAAAAAAATGAATTCAGAAAAATTCGTTCCCGACGGAGGAGAAAAAGATGGTGGCTCAAGATCTTACTCCTGACGGAGAAGTTGAAAGAGGGGAGAACCTTCACATCAAGTGATCATTAGCCCAGGAATGATTAATAATTTTTAGATAAAATGATATAAAAGTTGTATTTAACCCTTTACTGCCCAAAAGGACAAATTTCTAACCTTTCAAATACACGCATTTATTACTTAACCCTACAAAAAATTTAGGCAGTAAAGGGTTAAGTTAGCTGTGTGAGATCTTTGAAAAGACATGTCGGTTGAATGATAATGAAGGGTGATAAACAAGTGAAACTTTAAACCAAGACCTTAACATTTACTACTCTTACTGGCTTTATAGATTTAGCAGACCCATAGCCAGGAGATGGGGTGTCGGGGGATTGAACGACACCCCTTGACAGGAAAGGTCCACTTCTGTAAGCAGTTATATAACTTATAATGTAATATTATAATATATATCACCACTTAGTAAATAAACACTTTCAGTTTTTTTAAAACTTTACAAACTACTCTAAACTACTCTAAACCCCCTCCGCACTGACTAGGTCGTTGCACCAAAAGGTCCTCCTTTCTACAATTTCGACCCCCATTGGGAAGTCCTGGCTATTAGGCGAGCAGCCAGACCGCGATTTAAACAATTTTAATTCCCCCCCTTGTACAGAAAGTTGTAATATATTTTTTATTAGTCCTTCGTGTTCAGTGAACACATTTTTAAGTGTTGTCCTCAGTTTTTGATGTGCGGTTACCATGGAAATGCCAACATAAAACACCTAGAAAATACCTGAAATTTTATCCAGATGATAATCTGTTTTAGTTTCGAACTGAAATACTGTTAACTAATCAACCTATACTGTTTATTATAAGTGTTTACTATCTAGATACACAATTGAATTATCACATTATAGTAAAACGTAATACAATCATTTATTGTTATAGGTTAGGCCCAGTTTTAAATTTACTTCCTCCTTTTATTATCACAATATTAGAATAAGACAAATGTGTGATGTGACAAATATTGTGCAAAACCACAGTTTAATCATTGTTATTTTTATTTCAGACAATCATTAATATTTTATTAGTGTCTTTCATATATGCTGTTACAACGCGAGTTATTCCCCAGTATTGGGTAGACTGCTAATGACGCATTGAATTGATATTGCGGGAGTCACCGAATACAGTATGCACTGACTTACATGCAGTTTTGAAAATGAAAAACAAGTTGAGACTTTTAGTGGAAAGATTCCCATTTTAAGTAATGATTTCTGCTTTAAAGTTATTTAGTAGTTTGCTTCATAAAGATAAGAATTGTTAAAATTTAGTTGCTTTAATTGATTTTAGTTGATTTAGTTGATTGTGTTATGTACATCGATATACGTATAGTAACTTCATTTTTGTTTTACAAAATTGACGTTCTTCAAATCTCAATATCAGTCCTTTCACACAGTTAACAATTCAAACTTTACTTTCAAGTGCAACATTATTATATATGTATTGTAATCATGCCAACATTTGCCCGTTTTTCATAACTGAACGATAAACCTTTCTGCTGGCATGCGAACAGAGGTCTCCATTATAACCCATGCAGGCACAGTACTTGTTTGGTGATTCAATATCTTAATATGGCATTCATTTTGTTCAACATAGTGTATTAATGTTTGGAGTATCAAAATACCTGAATTATTGTACTCGAAATTAGTTTTGTGTAACTCATATTAATCAGTTGTTGTTGTTGGTTAGCCCCAATCAGTCCACCCTGATCGAGCAAGCCGGTGGCACGCAGGTAGCCGATCGCACTCTCTGGAGTGGACCAGAGGTTCAGCGCACTAGTGATGTTGTGTTGTATTCTATTTTGTGCTAGAGCGGTACAGTCTGTCATAATGTGCTCAATTGTTTGTGGTGTGTCCTGGCACAGGTGGCAGGTGTCGTCTGTGGAGTCGTCTAGTCTGTGTTTATATGTCTAAGTTGGGGTGATGTCCAAATCGGAATCGTACTAATACACAAATTACCCCCAATTTAACTCGATCCGATCTGCTCAGGCTGGTCTCTGACCTGTCAATGGGTGGCGGCTTCACACCTAGGACCGCATTCGGACCGAGTCGTGTCAGTGCTTTGTGGGTTAGGTGTGTGTGTGTGTGTGTGTGTGTGTGTGTTCTGTATTGTGTGATGTCTGTGGGGCGTGGTATGGAATGGAGTATTTGGTTATAATGTCTCTCTGGTGTTACGTTAATGATGCGAAGTGTTGGTGCATGATTGTACATGCAGTGGCAAGGGTGTTGTGGGTTAGTTGTCGCTGCTGCCATGAATTGTGTTTCCCTCATGTCTAAATGTTCCCTAACTCAGTATTTTTGTTTCTGTGTGCAGGTGTTCTATTGGTGTTGAGTACATCCTGTAATGATACGAAGTGCGTTGTTTTGTATTGTCTGTAAGGTGTGTGTGTGTGTGTGTGTGTGTGTGTGTGTGTGTGTTTGAGATAATGGGTGCCCAGCATGGGCTAGCATAGTCCATAACTGAGCGAATATATTGTTTGTATATGAGTGATGATGTTTCCTGTTAGTGTCCAAAGTTTGTGCCTGTTAGTACCCTAAGCGTGTTAAGTCTTGACGTACATTTGTTTTTAATGTCCTAAATGTGGTTTGCAAAGATAATGATGTGTTGTATGTGACCAAGTATTTTGGTCCTGTGAGTGTGTGGAATGGTGGTGGTGTTTAGTGTAAGCTGTAGAGTTATCTGGTGTTCTTTTGTGTTGCCTGTTAGCAAGGTGATGGTTGATTTTGTGGGCGCTACTTTGACTATATTGTAATGAGTCAGTCTTGTATACTGTTTATATATGTTTGTAGGTTATTTGTAGCGGTGTCGATGTTGTTGAGGGTGGATGTTAGAGTGATGTAATGCATATGATGATAAGGTAAGCTTGTTATCTATGGGTGTTGGAATGTCATGCATATATAAGTTGAACAGTGTTGGTGAGAAAACAGAGCCTTGAGGGACCCCGTTCGGAAAAAGCTTGTTTTTGGATGACTTGCCATTAAATGTAACATGTGAGTATCTTCCTGAAAGATAGTTGCTCAGCCACCTTTTGGCGTTATTGTGCATGTTTGTGTTGAGTATTTTGTTTATGAGAGGGAAGCGTGGGATAACATCAAATGCTTTACTAATGTCTATTGTTGCTAATAGTGTACGTTGAGCTGGTCGTCTGGAGTTGATGCTATCCATGATGTGCTACGTGAGGTTAGTGAGTAATGTTGTGGTTGAGTGGTGAGGTCTGAATCCATGTTGAGTAGGCGATAGTGGTATGTGTGGGTTGGTAATTTGTAAGATTAGTCTTTCTGTTACTTTGGAAGGTGTGCATAGTAAAGTAATGGGTCTATAGGAAGCTGGTTCTGTTGGATTTTTGTTTGGTTTAATCAGTTTTATTAATCAGTTTTGTGAAACATCCGTACTTTAGGTGATATTTTTTGGGTCTAACAACGTTTTTAGGCAAAAAATAAAATATATGTAAAAGAATGTTTTTACAGATAAATTGATATAGTGTAGCACTAGAGCTTTCAGAAAATGTATAACTTCATGGGAAATAAACTTTGTCTTCACTGTTCATTGTGTCTTCAAAGATTTCACTTGTAATGCGTGAATTGAAAGCATGAATACACGAGTACCTGGTACATAGCTGAAGTTAATGGCTGCTTTTACTATCTTAGCCCACTCAGAATGGAGGACAACATGCCAAACTTATATATCCAGATGGTGCAGATCATTTTAGGACATGTTGTACATTTCTGTACGAGGGGGGTATTAAACTCAAAAAATATGGCCTGTTATCAGGGTTGGCCCGCTCGCCTATATGGGATCGTTTAGTGAATAGCGTTCTTACATCCTGTTATAAGCGATCTTTATAAGAAATACCAACTGTCGTATTACAAGATTAACGGAATAACGGAACAAACAGACGTAGATAAGAATATTAATGAATAATTGCAATAAGTAGATTTGACACACGACTTACCAATACTAAATGTCACACTATGAAGTATTTAGTATTATTTTAGTACCATAAAAGTATTAAGTATTAATTTTATAAGAAATTAGACGAGTATTATTTTATATCCAATATAACTACATAATTTAATGTAATTTCAACAAATGTAGTAGTATTGAAAATATTATTACCAAATATCATTATTGAAGTTATTATAGTATTTCAAATACCAGTATGTAATTAAAAATTATAATGAAGATTAATTAACAATAATATTAGATAGTTTTAAAAAATAATATTAGTATTAACTATTAGTACGAATTAATACTAATAATCAAAACAGTTAGTATTCACCTTGATACAGTTACATCAGCGAAAAGGTTTAAAGCAAGGTTAATGAAGAGATGGAACGCTAAACGAATACAATACACTTAGAGAGAGAGAGAGAGAGAGAGAGAGAGAGAGAAGAGAGAGAGAGAGAGAGAGAGAGAGAGTTACAAGGAAAAGAAGTACCTCAAAAGGCCTTGCGGCCCATACCGAGGCGGCACCAATGGCAACGGTGCCAGGGAAAATTTTGTAAAAGTTTATTTTTCTTTCAACTACCTAGCAGTAGTAGAAAACTGGATAGAAAAGTAGAAGGCTCTCTCCCCACCCTCCGCTCCCTCCCTGCCAGAGGCAGGTACGGAAAAAGGTTGAAGAAAATACCTTGACCCTGGAAAAGTAGCCAAGGAAATTTTACAGGAAAGTGGAGAATATATAAATAGCTCTATATTTAGCGTGGTCACAGAGACACCGAGCAAGCGAACTCCTGCAGAGTTTCTGAGGTTTTAATCTTAAACTATGAGTGTGTTCAGTACTTTGTCTAGCCTATTTGTAAACAGATTTACACTTTCACTGGAAACAACCTCTGAGGGAAGTTGGTTCCAGATATTAACTATTTTATAGGAAAAGAAATTTCCGCAGACTGAGGTCCTAATGTCTTTACACACTCAAATAGTGTGCAAGATTGGTCTACCCTTTTCTTGAACTGATCCGCAGAGGAACTGTTCACAACTTCCGAAGGTAACCTGTTCCATGTGTCACAGATCTTATACGTAAAGTAATTCCCACACACACTAGTCCTAAACCGTTTCAAATCCAACTTCCAACCATTGTTGCGAGTTGGGTTATCATTTAAACTAAACATACTTCTAAAATCGACATCGTTGAACCCGCGTAAGAGCTTGAAAACTTCGATCAGTTGACCGCGCAGCCTGCGAGTTTCAAGCGAAAACAAGTTCAGGGCGCGTAACCGTCGATTGTAGCCCATATGCCTAACGGAAGGGATTAACTTTGTGGCCCTCGCCTGCACTCGCTCCAGCCTCTCAATATCTTTCCTGAGGTGGGCGACCAGAACTGCACAGCATACTCCAGTGCGGCCGAACAAGGGAATTGTACAGTGAGAGCACAATCTCCTTGTTCCGAAACTGAAATTGCCTCCTGATATAACCCAATAGTTTCTGGGCTTTCTTTTCCACCTCTACGCACTGTTTCGTAAACTTAAGGTCGCTGCTAATTAGCACACCCAAGTCCTTTTCTAAATCAGTCACCTCGATATTACTACCCAACATCGAGTAGTCCGACTTGGGATTGGCGTAGCCAATGTGCATCACTTTGCATTTACCCAAGTTAAACGGCATTTGCCATTTTTCGGACCACTCTCCTATCCTACTAGGTCCGCACGCAGTTGCTCGATCGCTTCGGGCGTCCCAACATTGGCCCCAAGCTTGGTGTCATCAGCGAATTTGGCGATCCGACTGACGATGCCACCGTCGATATCATTTATGTAAATGATAAACAACAGCGGCCCCAAAACGGAACCCTGAGGAACCCCACTAGTGACCGAGGCCCAACCCGAACTAGCACCTTTAATTACAACCCTCTGCCGCCTATTCTTCAGCCAGTTTTCAAGCCACCTACCTATTTCCCCACCGATACCCAGCGCGCGCACTTTCGCCATTAGCCGGCGGTGAGGTACCTTATCAAAGGCTTTCTGAAAGTCGAGATAAAGTATATCAATCGCCCTACTCTTATCGTACTCACCCAACATGACGTGGAAAAACTCGAGCAAGTTGGTGAGACACGACCTATGCCGTCTAAACCCATGTTGGGAGTCCCCAAGCAGATTCTGGAAATCCAAATGGTCAACGATCCTATCCGCTATTATCCTCTCTAATAATTTACCTGTAGCCAGGTGGGAAGCGACCTGGTCGCGCACCTCCGCAACACTCTGGGGAGAAACTGGTCTGGCCCAGGAGCCTTAAACGCGCTCAGTTTGTCTATTCTATCGGCAACGACTGTCGCGGTACATCGAACATTATCCAGGCCAGCACCTTCGTGCCTCACACCTGGCTCGGGGATGATGCGGGTGTCCTCCCTGGTGAACACTCCCGCAAAGTACTCATTAAGCACATTGGCAATGTCCGCGTCCGAGGTTCGCAGAAAGCTTCTAATGGGCTTTCTACTATTAACATAACTGAAGAACTCCTTAGGGTTCCCCTTGCAAAGGCTTGCCACCCGTAGTTCTTCGTTACGTTTCGCTAGCCTAACCTTCGCCTTCACTTCCCTACACAGGCGGACATACGCTAAAGTGTTCTCATGGGAACGATTGGCCTTCGCCCTCCTATACGCTACTTTCCTATTTCGGATAGCCGAAGCAATGTCACGATTGAACCACTTAGGCTGCGTTGAAGCAGGGGTGACCGGTTTTGAGGGTATGGCAGCAGACTGCACCACCATAAACTCGTCCCGGAATGCACTCCACACTCCCTCAACATCGCCGCCAACCTCTAACCCCATATCTCCTACGCTATCCCTGAGGCTAACAAAGTTCGCCCGCCGGAGATCGAGCTTACTGCCTCTCGAGTTACTACGCTTCACCCGAGGGACGCACACACGGAAACTAATAAGACTGTGATCACTCCCGCCCAACGATTCGTCAACGGTGAGCCAGTGACGAGGTTGTCTTCGGTCGTGAACACTAAGTCTAGAACGCTTCGCCTCGTGTAGCTCGTTGACCCACTGAGTGAGGAAGTTCTCATCAGCAAAGTCAACTAGCCTCCTCACTTCAGCATCGGCAGTCCTGTTTTCCCACTTTATGCCGCGACAGTTGAAGTCTCCTAAAACTACACACACCCTATCCCCTAGCAGGCTACTGAGTTCGGTGTACAGGGCTGTATCCTCCTCGAGGAGAGAGAGAGAGAGAGAGAGAGAGAGAGAGAGAGAGAGAGAGAGAGAGAGAGAGAGAGTTACAAGGAGTTACAAGGAAAAGTAGTACCTCAAAAGGCCTTGCGGCCCATACCGAGGAGGTACCAATGGCAACGGGTGCCAGGGAAAATTGTGAAAGTTTATTTTTCTTTCAACTATCCTAGCAGTAGTAGAAAACTGGATAGAAAATGGGAAGGCTCTCTCCCCACCCTCCGCTCCCTCCCTGCCAGAGGCAGGTACGGAAAAAGGTTGAAGAAAATACCTTGACCCTGGAAAAGTAGCCAAGGAAATTTTACAGGAAAGTGGAGAATATATAAATAGCTCTATATTTAGCTTGCTCACAGAGACACCGAGCAAGCGAACTCCTGCAGAGTTTTCTGAGGTTTTAATCTTAAACTATGAGTGTGTTCAGTACTTTGTACTTCCCTCTGAGGGAAGTTGGTTCCAGATATTAACTATTTTATAGGAAAAGAAATTTCCGCAGACTGAGGTCCTAAATGTCTTTACACACTCAAATAGTGTGCAAGATTTCGTCTACCCTTTTCTTGAACTGATCCACAGAGGAACTGTTCACAACTTCCTAAGGTAACCTGTTCCATGTGTCACAGATCTTATACGTAAAGTAATTCCCACACACACTAGTCCTAAACCGTTTCAAATCCAACTTCCAACCATTGTTGCGAGTTGGGTTATCATTTAAACTAAATACTTGTAAAATCGACATCGTTGAACCCGCGTAAGAGCTTGAAAACCTCGATCAGTTGACCGCGCAGCCTCCGAGTTTCAAGCGGAAACAAGTTCAGTGCGCGTAACCGTCGATTGTAGCCCTATGCCTAACGGAAGGGATTAACTTTGGCCCTCGCCTGCACTCGCTCCAGCCTCTCAATATCTTTCCTGAGGGTGGGCGACCAGAACTGCACAGCATACTCCAGGTGCGGCCGAACAAGGGAATTGTACAGTGTGAGCACAATCTCCTTGTTCCGAAACTGAAATTGCCTCCTGATATAACCCAATAGTTTCTGGGCTTTCTTTTCCACCTGTACGCACTGTTTCGTAAACTTAAGGTCGCTGCTAATTAGCACACCAAAGTCCTTTTCTAAATCAGTCACCTCGATATTACTACCCAACATCGAGTAGTCCGACTATGGATATAGAAACTATAAAAATATATAGAATATACGTGTATAAGTAATTTACAATAAATATATATATTCCAACAGGAAATCTTCTAATTACAGTCTATTCATTATTATCGGAATACAATTAAAAACGTGAAATACTCCATTAAAAACACGTAAAGGAACGTATATAAATACTCGCATAAAACGATATCTATCTATCCATCTCTCTGTCTGTCTATCTATCCAATTATTTAACGCATTTATAATAGAAATTTTAACACCACCTCATTATTAATGATACAAAACTACATGGCGAGCTCTAATGAAAGGAAATTCCGAATAGAGTTGAATTCAATAGAAATAGTTCAAATTCACGACGAATAACGTCTTTTCATTGAAAAGATCATTAAATCTCGAGTTTAACTTTGAATTGAAGCTCAACTGTTCCTATTCGTCTTCAGTCAATTGTAAGTGGCGAGAATTGTATAAGATTATGCCGAATTGTAAATTTTGCCTCGTGAGAAACCAGAATTAGAAATTGGGAGAGAAACTCCAAATTCAAGATACAGTTATATAGGGAAAGTCCTTTTCGGATAATTAACATTTAGAAGTTGTTTGAGACACTTTAATGTATTAGGTTAAGGGAAGGAATTTATGTATGAGTGTAGTACTTAGCTGAATTACTGGGTTTCTTTTATACCTTGTTACCTTGTTGCTGTTTCGTGCGTTGCTCTCTCTTCACACGCAGGTCAAGCTGGTGGCCCCGCCTCGAGTTCTGGGCTTGGTGGAGGAGCGAGTAATATACTACTGTATATATGTATTATTTATATATATATATATAGATATATATATATATATATGATGACCTTAGAGGAGAAGACGCTGGAAATTGTGGAAAGACATGTCCAAAATACAAGAAGCAGTTCGAGAGACAAAAGAGGTCATTGTTCCGAAAGAGAAAAAGAGTGACTATGCAAAATTAAGTAACTGTAAAGATAACATCATCAGAAAAATATTAAATGATAGACTGCAGAGTATCGATTGCGTCACAGAGGAAACTAATTGAGAAGCATACAGAAAAAGACGACGACGCTGTAGAAGCGATAAAGGCTAACTCAAAGTACTTCTATAATTTTGCAAAAAGGAAGTCGAAAAACCATGCAACTATCGGACCTCTGAAAAATGAGAACAGTGCTTTATCTGATGATCTAACAGAAGTATCTGAAATATTAAGAGCTCAGTACGAGTCATCTTTCAGTATCCCCAAAACTGAAACTGATATGCAGAAGAAACGCGTTCTTTGAAGAACTACTACAAGGGGAAAGTATAACGGACTTCGACTTTACGACGGATGATATTACACAAGCTATAAGGAAACTAAAAACACACACAGCGGCAGGACCGGATAAATGGAATGCCACACTGATCAAAAACTGCAAGAATACAACCCCTATATTGGATATGGAGACGATCACTAGACACTGGGAAAAATACCGGGCATCCGGAAGAGCGCGAACATAGTCCCAATATATAAAGGAGGAGATCGATCCGAGGTCAAAAACTATAGGCTAGTGTCGATTACATCTCATCTCACTAAAATATTTGAAAGAATAGTTAGACAGAAAACCTATGACCTTTTGGAAACTACCTCAGAAAAAATTCAATGATAACCAACATTGGTTTCGGACAGGCAGATTATGCCTATCACAACTAATGGAACACAGCAACATTACAGTATTGATGCACTTGAAAGTAATGAAAACTATGATGTAATATACACAGACTTTGCCAAAGCGTTCGACAAGTGTGACCATGGAATCATAATACATAAACTGGAATATATGGGAATAACAGGAAAATTAGGGAAATGGATATATAATTTCCTTAGTAAGCGGCGGCAAGTCGTTACAGTACAAGGACTATCTTCATCAGAATCAGAGGCCCTCAGCTAAGCACCACAAGGAACAGTATTAGCTCCACTACTCTTCATAATCATGCTAACTGACATAGATGAGGACGTTACCAGAGATAGCACAGTAACATCCTTTGCCGATGACACAAAGATCAGTAGAAAAATAAGAAACCCAGAAGATATAGGATCTCGACAAACCGACATGAACAGAATCTACAAGTGGACGGAAGACAACAATATGAAATTTAACACGGAGAAATTTCAGCTGTTAAGGTACGAAAACAGAGGACCTAAAATCCATGGAATATTATACCCGAAATGGACAGGAAATTCAAAGAAATTATAGAGCAAAAGGTTTAGGGGTTGTAATGACTGATGATGTGAAATTTGAAACACAAAATAAGATAGCAGTAAACAGAGCGAAGAGAATAACTGAGCAGATACTGAGAACCTTTAAACGAAGAGATATGAATATACTGATTCTTCTACTGAAAACACTGATCATACCCAAATTGGAATACTGTTAGGTCCTAACATCCCCATATAAAAAAGAAGACATTAGACAACTAGAAGGGATTCGGAGAAGCTTCACAGCCAAGATCAATGGGTGCAGAGAAGTAAATTACTGGGAAAGGTTACGTGAACTAAACCTCTATTCACTGGAAAGGAGGAGAGAGATACACCATTATTTACACTTGGAAAATAATGGAGAAACTAGTGCCTAATCTTACTCTGAACCCTGTAACTCCCCAAACAACGGTGGAAAGTAGTAGATAGAATAGATAGAATAACCTTTATTAATAATAATAAAATAAATAATTTTTTTTTCAATTTACAATGGCATGAATAATTGTGAAGCTCAACTATTTATTTTATTTAATTTGGCCCTTAAGCTTTAGGCTTTACTGGGCTCTTATTAAAAATAAGCAGCTAGTTGTTATTAATTAATAATAAAATAAATAAGTATTACTAACAGTTAAAACATGTATTACAATATTAATGGCCAATATTAAACAATATTAGTGGACATTAATCCTAGATTTTTGTTAGTATGCCATTATTAATCGGGATTTCAACTTGGTTTTAAACAAATTTACATTCACAATATTTTTTATATCGGCATGCAAGACATTCCATAGTTTCAATCCAATGAAAATGGGTAGTTTTTGAGATGAAACAATCTAAATTGAGGTATAAACGAGCTTTGATCTATTTCTGGTCTGATACGAGTGGATTTCTTGATGAGTTACAAAATATCTATTTACCCATTGCAAATTAATGATTTTGTTCTTACACTTGTAAATAAAAATAAAATGTGCCAGTTTGGTTATATCGTTGAGCTTTAGTAGGTTTAGCTCTTTAAATAATGCACTAGTGTGATCAAGGAAATCAGCATCAGATAATAACCTTATTGCTCGTTTTTGGATGACAAAGATAACCATTTAATGCGTTGTTAGCGGAGTTTCCCAAACAAGGGTGCAGTATGTTATATAAGGAAGAGCAAGAGTATGATAAAGTCAATAAAACTTGTTTAGGGACTACATTTCTAAGTTTAAACATTATAGCAACGCTCCTTGAAATCTTTTTCGCGATATAATTACATGATTACTCCATTGCAAATTCTTAGCTAGTATTACACCAAGAAATTTTGTTACAGTACACTCCTTTATGGCGATTTCATTAACGTTAAGTTCATCAAGATATACATTTCTTCTATTAGTAAAAATCATGAAATTTGTTTTACTGGTAATTTAGGATTTATTGGTGGTCAACCATTTCATTACACTGATGAATTCTGAATGAATATATTCTTAGCTGTATTAACATCTTTGCAAGAAAAAGAGGAGTTGTATCATCTGCAAACATTATGAAGTTCAGTATATCAGATGAACGTGGAAGGTCATTTATATATAATAAAAATAACAGTGGACCCAGAACCGAGCCCTGTGGCACACCATGTTTGACAAGCGCTTTAGTTGAGCAAACTTTATTTACGGATACAAAATGATATCTATTGGACAAATAACTTTTAAACCAATCACTGATTGCTCCTCTAAAGCCGTAACAATATAATTTATTATTAAATATTATGGTCTATTACATCAACCGCCTTACTCAAATCCATAAATAATATCATCATTATTTCTTTGTTCTCCTTAGCTATATTTACATTTTCCATAAGATTTAAAATAGCCATTTCCGTTGTTTTATTATTACGGAAGCCATATTGATTTGGAGATAATAAATAGTAGGATTCTAAATATCGCTGCATTCTACTTTTTACAATTTTTACAATTTTTTCAAGAACTTTGCTGAACACAGCTAATGAACACACCGACCTGTAATTTGTTGCTAGTGTAGGATCACCCCCTTTAAAAAGGAGTGTTATACAACCAGGTTTAGCATTGATGGGAATATTCCTTTGGAAATACTTTGATAATTTTAGCCAAAGTTACAGATATCTTATCTTTAACAAGTTTCGATATAGGTACAGGAATGTTATGAATGTTATTTTTTGTATTTTTTAATTTACCAATAATATTCTGGACCTCAGTAGAAGTAGCAGGAACAAAAGAAAATGAATTTAGTGGGCTTAGTGGCATATATTCTAGAGGTGAGTGATCATTATTTATTAATTGTGAGCGAAGCTTATCCGCTATTGAAGTAAAATGTGCATCTAAAGAGTCTGCAATAGCAGTATCATCAGTAATTTCTTTATTATCAACATTTAATTTCTCTATTGAATTTTTCTTAATTTGTTTTCTGAGAAGATTGTTTATGGTTGTCCAAGTGTTTTTCATGTCTCCTTTATGTTTGGAAAATTGATTGTTATAAGAGTTATATTTCGCAATTTTGATTATTTTAGTTAATTTGTTTCTGTATTGAGTATATTGTATTTTAGGAATTTTGCTCTGCAATTGCAATTTGAATAATTTATCTCTGTTCTTTATTGAAGTGATAATTCCTGGAGTGATCCATGGATTTGCGACACTTTTGGGCGAAACTGTTTTTCTCCTTAAAGGAAAGCAAATATTAAAAATATGGAATAAGGTGTCATAGAAGAACTGAAATATATGATCTGGGTCACTTAAAGATTCGTCACAGTCAAGTCGAGTATTTTCTACAGCCCCAATAAATTTTCTTTTGTTAACCTCTGAGAATATTCTGTAATCAATAAATTAAAGGCTAGACAGGGAACATCCTTAACCCCGAAAGAAAATAGTTTTGTTGTAAGAGGACCAAAACTGTTTAATCAGCTGCCCAAAGACCTAAGGAACACGAATGGTGTTGTCAAAAGAAGATTAGACGCCTGGCTCAGAACAATCCCCGATGAGCTGGGCGTACCTGGCTATGTGAAGTGGAGAATACAAGAACCCAACTCACTACTTCACCAGGCCAACTCGAGAGGAGGGGCGACAAGCTTGACTTTCGTGAAATGAGGAATCATCGCACGGAACCTTTGAGAGGTTGAAAGGTGTGTATATATACTGTATGTAATATCAGATTTATAGGTTTGAAGTAATTATCTATAATGGTTATTTCATACAAACCAATAACAATAATTATATAAAGTTAATTGTTCTATGTAGTAGTATAGTTGCATCTGTCTATATAATAAATATGTACATACAGTTTCTGAAAAAAGTTCAAGAAAATTTTTGAAGCGGTAGTAGTTACTAATTACTATTATTCCGTTTTGCTTTGGATATTTTATTCTTTTTGGTAATAGTAATAAAATTTTGCAAACAAAACCCATCATTAATGGTTAATAATTTTTTATTATTAAAAATTCTTTCTAGCCGAACTTTTTTTCCAAAACTGTACATGTTGTTTATCATTGTACAGTAATCTCAGCTTATAGTTTGTTTAACTACATAATTCCCCTCTGTCATATTGACAGAGGGGAGGGACCTACAGCTGAATGTAAAATCCGAACCACGGAACGCTACATCATCTGGACGCGGAGGACGATCACCCATCCAACTCAGTTTACATCCTAATTCTGTAATTTACAGTTGACAACATCGATACTTCGTCAGGTAATTCAGTGGTAATAATGCAGGAATGCACCTGTAGATATTTCGTCGTCGGAGAAATTCATTGACACTAAAAACCTAACCTGACATGACATAACCTGACATGACATAACCTGACATGACATAACCTGACCTAGTCCTTGAAAATACTTGTAGATAAAATGTTTTGTTAACGTTAGCCTGACATGAATATCTACTATAATGTTAAGGTGGTTTGTACTTCTTACATTATATATAAGAATTTTTTCAAACGAGTATATTTGCCATTTCGCTTTTTGCGATTGATGAATATTTTGTATATAAATTGATTGGTTTACAAGAAAACGGTGAATCTGTCATTTAACTTGGTCTGTATGTGGTTTCAATTTATGCAGTGGTCTTATGAATGCCATAATTGCGTTGGTTGGAGACTGGACCAAAATCTACAAAAACTTAATCATTTATCTGCTGATAGTTTCATTTGTAAATATTCATACTTTCTACAAGGTATTTTACGAAGTCAAAGAATGGTATAAATGTATTTTAGTTTAAAAAAAAAGGAAGCCAATACGACAATTAAAACTAGTGAAAATAAAGAGTAATGGCAACGTTTCGTACAGTTGCCAACTATTGGCAAAATCTTATTACAGAAAATTTTGATTTACCACTTTCTTTTATACTCTGTGTTCACCTCTGTAATCAGGTGACAGTAAGCTCCGTCCACTATTGCTATAAGAAATTATAAAAGACTTTAAAAAGTGTTTTGAACACACTGACTGAACTCATACTCGGAAGGTCTCGGGTTCGACTCTCGCCACTGCTGCGGTTTGAGTTACATTGACTGCCTGTAACCTCTAAGGATTATCAATTAAATTTTATCTGCGATCAGCATATGTAGTTCAGTAACTGTACGAAGATCCACATACATTTTTTGTGCGCGCGCGTGCACTTCTGTAGTGTGACTATCATCATTTTATCTAAATCAGCTTAAAAATCCCCGTTTTTAATCTTCTGAATGAAAATAAAATTAAACTTCACGACCTCCCCCTCCCTACAAACCCCTTTGCGTGTGCAGAGACAGGAACTTTTTTAATATTGCCTTTTGTTACCTTCAATTCAATTGTTTCCTTACGTTTGAACGACATTTATTGGATGTTCTGGGTTGCACACGTAATTATGACTGCATTGCAAGGATACTCCGAAATAAATAAATAAATAAATAAATAAATAAATAAATAAATAAATAAATAAATAAAATAAATAAAAAGCTTTTTTTCAGAGTCATCATAAGTTTACTGGACACTAAACTTTAAATATAGTCCTACGGTATATCACATTTAATAATAAATGTAATGGTTCTTATCAGATTTTTCTTCATGACAGTTTGTCATTATCCATCAAAATAATTAATTCAAGTTTAGCAAATATACCGTCCCTTATATAGAGATATCGTTGAAGAGAGGTCTATGAATACAAGCTCGGAAGTTACAAAATAAGGTTATCATAATAGATGGAAATATTTTTCCTTTGGACTCTTTCCCAATCTCGATGTGACTTTAAAGTGAATCTATTACTACACAGATGGACCAACCATGGACTTGGACTTGTCTGTATTTTATCAATGACAATTTTTTCTTTAAAAACTTTTATTAGCAAAGTTTTAAGCCTAAATTTCGGAAGCAGTAAACGTGATATAGGACAGATTTATGGCTATGGTTAATATCTATCTATCTATCTATTGTGAAATTGCGTCCATTAACTATGGAAGTAAGATTTGTTTCAATCTTTATTGGTAAAAATAGATATTACAATTATGACAATATTACCCCAATTTTATCATAATAAACAAATGCTAAATGGACAATTAATATTTTTACCCCCAGTGTTAATTTGACCCGAAATCTTTAAGCTTTACTGGGCTCTGAGATTAATTGTAAGTTAAAATAAGCATTTTGTATATAGAGAGTTACGATTAGGTAATATACAAATATTATGATTAATAATAATAAGATAAAACAAACATATTTAGTTATGACTTGTAATAGATACATACTATCATTGTTTATTTTATCATCAATCATAATAGCAGCTACGTAAACACTTCAGATCACTTAAAAAAATTCCCTTATAAAACCCGTTAAATTCGAAGGAAAAAAGTACGAATAATTATTCTCCCTATTTTTGTTTACTTGGATAATGGAAAGAAAGCCGAGGGGAATGCTTTCTCAGTGATTTTCATCGTTTCCTCTCCAGATTGGACGGGAAATACGTTGGGCAAATTTGTATAAAAAGCTAGGTAGGCATATATAAGCGCTTATAACATTAATGAAAGAAAGTAAATTGTCCAACGAAATAATTTAACTGCGTTTATTTTTTAAATATTTTTAAAAATTTTTACAAAATACAGAAAAAACTTAATGCCATTAAAAAATAATAGAAAAAGGGCCTATAGACATAAGGAAAATGGAAGCATTTATAGAATTATAATTCTGGTATTTGAATGGGGTAGCCCATCTACTGAACTTCAAACTGATAAAATTTGAATGCACTAACACTCCCGAATCAAATTGTTTTTACCTCCTTTCTTCTCCTGTATGTTTTGCGCTTCTTAGATTAGCATTTCAAAATATACTTTTCAAGTTGTCATGTTGCAACAAACCAGATTTCTTTTATGAAGTTCCTTACAAAATGAAACGCGTGACGTCATGCTTCTAAATGTCCAATTTTTCTAATTTTTAATAAAATTTTATCTCGTGTTTTAGTTTATTTCTAATTATAAAAAAAAATTAATTTTCACACCCTCAACACCGTTAAAGGTTACCGACGGGAACCGGAAGGCCAACATACAGAGTTCGGATCCCCTTTACGAATCATTATCACTTAAGAAAAACTATATATTTTATAACTTTAGTACGGTTTTCTTTACATTTCGTCAAAAATTCCCTCAGCAGGTTCAGTTATAAGAGAATTCAAGAGGAATCCATAGCAACTCTCTTTTCTTTTAACGGTGAAGTAGGCATGATTATGTAATATACAGGGTGTCCCATAAGTCCGGCATCATAGGAAAAATAATAAAAAAAAGCAAAACAAAAGCTTTTATTTACGGAACGTGCTCAATATGTCCACCATTGTTTTCAATACACAAATTCAGACGTGATACCCAGTCAGCAAGCACATGGTGAATGATGTCAGGAGTAATGGTGTTACATGCCCCAATAATGCGCTGCCGCAAATGTTCAACACTCCTAATTTTCTCTGCGTATACCAGCGCTTTCAAGTGGCCCCAAGATAAAAATCTAGTGGCGTGAGATCCGGGCTTCTAGCTGGCCATTCCACAGGCCCTCGACGTCCTATCCAATGACAAGGGAATTGCTGGTACAGGTATTCCCTTACTTGGGTGCTGTAATGTGCAGGAGCGCCGTCTTGCTGGAACCATGTTGGGAAATTTCCTTCTTCGTTCAAGACACTGGGAAATGCTTCTTCCTTGAGCATACGTAGGTAGGTGCCTCCAGTAACAAGTTCATCAAAATAGAGGGGGCCTATGATGCGATCCTTCCAAATGCCACACCATATCATCACCCGAGATGCACCTTGTTCCTTTGAAGAGGTATACCAGTGAGGGTTGTTTTGAGACCAGTAGCGGGTGTTCTGTCGATTTACCTCACCATTTCCATAAAAAAACAGCCTCGTCACTGAACAGAATGGTGGACGGGAAATTGGCATCCCGAGCATATTGTTCCGTAGCCCATTCACAAAATTCCATCCGCCGGTCGGGATCATCTTCGCTTAATTTCTGTAGGATCCGAAGTTTATATGGATGCCATTTGTGAGCCTGAAGAATGCGATGGATGCTACTTTTCGACACTCCTGTCTCGGCGGACAATCGCCGAAGAGACTTATTGGGACTGCTGTTAAAATGAACCAGGATAGCAGTCGCTGTATCATCGTCAGTGGACCTCCTTGAAGGTTCACTGCGTGGTTTATCTTCTATGGATCCTGTTTCCTTAAACTTTGCAACAAGTCTGTTAACACAACTCTGTTATTGGCTCGCGGTCTGGATGCAGTCTGTTAAATTCAGCAGCGGCCTCTCTGACTCAGATTTCCTATGAGTAGAATTATCTGGATTCGTTCTTCCTTGCTCACAGACATTATGGCCTGTAGAAAGAGAAAAATATGAATTATGGTTTGTAGAAATAGAAAATATGAATTTCTCCTAGGATGCTGGACTTATGGGATACCCTGTATATAAATTTTATGATTAATAATTACGATAACAAATTTATAGTAATTTTTTAGGACACAAACGAACTTGTAATTAATATGAGAAATGAATTGTGTTACCACTATACATTAAATCTTGGTAATTAAAATATGAAACTCGTGGTACTAAGAATTAACAGCAAATGCACCAGCCCGCCAATCAACAGCAAATGCACCAGCCCGCCAATCAACAGCAAATGCACCAGCCCGCCAATCAACAGCAAATGCACCAGCCCGCCAATCAACAGCAAATGCACCAGCCCGCCAATCAACAGCAAATGCACCAGCCCGCCAATCAACAGCAAATGCACCAGCCCGCCAATCAACAGCAAATGCACCAGCCCGCCAATCAACAGCAAATGCACCAGCCCGCCAATCAACAGCAAATGCACCAGCCCGCCAACAACAGCAAATGCACCAGCCCGCCAATCAACAGCAAATGCACCAGCCCGCCAATCAACAGCAAATGCACCAGCCCGCCAATCAACAGCAAATGCACCAGCCCGCCAATCAACAGCAAATGCACCAGCCCGCCAATCAACAGCAAATGCACCAGCCCGCCAATCAACAGCAAATGCACCAGCCCGCCAATCAACAGCAAATGCACCAGCCCGCAATCAACAGCAAATGCACCAGCCCGCCAATCAACAGCAAATGCACCAGCCCGCCAATCAACAGCAAATGCACCAGCCCGCCAATCAACAGCAAATGCACCAGCCCGCCAATCAACAGCAAATGCACCAGCCCGCAATCAACAGCAAATGCACCAGCCCGCCAATCAACAGCAAATGCACCAGCCCGCCAATCAACAGCAAATGCACCAGCCCGCCAATCAACAGCAAATGCACCAGCCCGCCAATCAACAGCAAATGCACCAGCCCGCCAATCAACAGCAAATGCACCAGCCCGCCAATCAACAGCAAATGCACCAGCCCGCCAATCAACAGCAAATGCACCAGCCCGCCAATCAACAGCAAATGCACCAGCCCGCCAATCAACAGCAAATGCACCAGCCCGCCAATCAACAGCAAATGCACCAGCCCGCCAATTAAGAACAAATGCACCAGCCCGCCAATTAAGAACAAATGCACCAGCCCGCCAATTAAGAACAAATGCACCAGCCCGCCAATTAAGAACAAATGCACCAGCCCGCCAATTAAGAACAAATGCACCAGCCCGCCAATTAAGAACAAATGCACCAGCCCGCCAATTAAGAACAAATGCAACAGCCCGCGAATCAACACAACAGTCAGCGAATCAACAGCAAATACAACAGTCAGCGAATCAACAGCAAATACAACAGTCAGCGAATCAACAGCAAATACAACAGTCAGCGAATCAACAGCAAATACAACAGTCAGCGAATCAACAGCAAATACAACAGTCAGCGAATCAACAGCAAATACAACAGTCAGCGAATCAACAGCAAATACAACAGTCAGCGAATCAACAGCAAATACAACAGTCAGCGAATCAACAGCAAATACAACAGTCAGCGAATCAACAGCAATACAACAGTCAGCGAATCAACAGCAAATACAACAGTCAGCGAATCAACAGCAAATACAACAGTCAGCGAATCAACAGCAAATACAACAGTCAGCGAATCAACAGCAAATACAACAGTCAGCGAATCAACGCAAATACAACAGTCAGCGAATCAACAGCAAATACAACAGTCAGCGAATCAACAGCAAATACAACAGTCAGCGAATCAACAGCAAATACAACAGTCAGCGAATCAACAGCAAATACAACAGTCAGCGAATCAACAGCAAATACAACAGTCAGAGAATCAACAGCAAATACAACAGTCAGAGAATCAACAGCAAATACAACAGTCAGAGAATCAACAGCAAATACAACAGTCAGAGAATCAACAGCAAATACAACAGTCAGAGAATCAACAGCAAATACAACAGTCAGAGAATCAACAGCAAATACAACAGTCAGAGAATCAACAGCAAATACAACAGTCAGAGAATCAACAGCAAATACAACAGTCAGAGAATCAACAGCAAATACAACAGTCAGAGAATCAACAGCAAATACAACAGTCAGAGAATTAACAGCAAATACAACAGTCAGAGAATTAACAGCAAATACAACAGTCAGAGAATTAACAGCAAATACAACAGTCAGAGAATTAACAGCAAATACAACAGTCAGAGAATTAACAGCAAATACAACAGTCAGAGAATTAACAGCAAATACAACAGTCAGAGAATTAACAGCAAATACAACAGTCAGAGAATCAACAGCAATACAACAGTCAGAGAATCAACAGCAAATACAACAGTCAGAGAATCAACAGCAAATACAACAGTCAGAGAATCAACAGCAAATACAACAGTCAGAGAATTAACAGCAAATACAAGAGTCAGAGAATTAACAGCAAATACAACAGTCAGAGAATTAACAGCAAATACAACAGTCAGAGAATTAACAGCAAATACAACAGTCAGAGAATTAACAGCAAATACAACAGTCAGAATTAACAGCAAATACAACAGTCAGAGAATTAACAGCAAATACAACAGTCAGAGAATTAACAGCAAATACAACAGTCAGAGAATTAACAGAAATACAACAGTCAGAGAATTAACAGCAAATACAACAGTCAGAGAATTAACGCAAATACAACAGTCAGAGAATTAACAGCAAATACAACAGTCAGAGAATTAACAGCAAATACAACAGTCAGAGAATTAACAGCAATACAACAGTCAGAGAATTAACAGCAAATACAACAGTCAGAGAATTAACAGCAAATACAACAGTCAGAGAATTAACAGCAAATACAACAGTCAGAGAATTAACAGCAAATACAACAGTCAGAGAATTAACAGCAAATACAACAGTCAGAGAATTAACAGCAAATACAACAGTCAGAGAATTAACAGCAAATACAACAGTCAGAGAATTAACAGCAAATACAACAGTCAGAGAATTAACACAGCAAATACAACAGTCAGAGAATTAACAGCAAATACAACAGTCAGAGAATTAACAGCAAATACAACAGTCAGAGAATTAACAGCAAATACAACAGTCAGAATTAACAGCAAATACAACAGTCAGAGAATTACAGCAAATACAACAGTCAGAGAATTAACAGCAAATACAAACTCAGAGAATTAACAGCAAATACAACAGTCAGAGAATTAACAGCAAATACAACAGTCAGAGAATTAACAGCAAATACAACAGTCAGAGAAATTAACAGCAAACAACAGTCAGAGAATTAACAGCAAATACAACGTCAGAGAATTAATAGTAAATACAAGAATATTAACAACACACACACCATTTAATCCTAAATGCATTTTAGTAACGCGTTCATTATTCCTTTATTAATATTTATTACGATTTGGTTTTAAGAAAACTTACGAAATATTTTTAATGTCAGTATCTTTTAAAATCAAGATTCTATAATTATCACAACTTGATAATTTTAATATTTCATGTTAGTGAGTTCTATATTTGAGAAAAATTAACAACTTCATTAAAAAATGGCTGAAATATCTTATTACTCGAGGAAAGATTCCTTCGTGTTTCTTCTGGGTCCTTATAATGAGACTTTGATCTCTCTACTTAATTAAAAATTAACATGCTCACGTGGGAATTGATGAACATCTGTTGGATTCTGAGTGAAGTTGGTGTGGGAGCAAAAAATACTCATTAATGAAAGGAAATCAAAGATAAAACTACAAAACGTTTTTAAAAAATTCATAATAAATTTAGAATTGGTTGAGAAACTCGAGGATTTGAGATTATTTTTTATTAATGTAAAAAGGTTTGAAGTTCCTTTATCGATTCTTGTAAAATGTAAACAGATCATCGAAATGTCAGAATCCTCCCTTCATACTTGTTGTTATAAGGAAGAAAATCAGTTCCAAAATATTATGTACGTATAAGGAAGTAAAAATAAGGAGATTGCCATTACGGGACCATATTGTAATGTTGCTAAAAGCATTCATGAATTGAGAAAGAGGTACATCATTAGCTAAGTATGGATTAATCCGATGTAGCTTATATAACGCTAGTAAAATGTATATTGGAAATATGGGTGATTTTGTTCACATATACGCGCGCGCGCGTACACACACACACACACACACACACACACACACACACACACACAGTTTGACTCACATTTCACGTATATTAATGCACTTCCTCATTGGGTCTCGATATTAGTTGGATGAGAACCCCCCTCTGCGTTTAGATTATGTAGCGACCCGTGGTTCGGATCCCACGTAAAGCTGTAGGTCCCCTTTCTCATATGACGTTAGATGTTGCGAAGGAGGTTATAAAGTTCCATCAAATAACGACCTTAATATATGGATCGTAATAATTATAATGCATTTGGTTATTTAACCAGCAAAACTCGTGTGATGGAGGGACAAATACATTTACGGGTGTTCCAAACTATAACTACGAGTCGCTACATCATCTGAAAGCAGAGGACAATCACTCATCAAGGTACTGAACATACCCAGCATTGCTTAATAAATTCGATGATCAAACGGGACGCGGTGATGGAAAATGGCTGGCTGCTACGTAGCCCAAGCTATGGAGGTGTAGGTTTTTAATCAAAATTTAAATACCGTCCGGTTTAAAATGAAAAAAAACTCCTTATTTCCTTATTCCGGCTAACGGAACTATGTTAGAATCACTAAAGAAATTTGAGGCGATTAGTTAATATATTCTACATAAAATATCTTTCATGATACGTCAAAGTTTATTAAGAAAAGAAAAAAAAAAAAACATATCCGAAAATTTCATAATATCTAGAACTTTTCTTCATAAACGCATTTTAATGAGACTTTTCTTAATATTTGAAAATTAGATGAATATATGCGTGTGTATATATATACACACAGTACTTTGTTGGCCAAGGTGAATGGAGTTGTTGCTATTAATACCGTTTCTGGGACACATTGTTAGGGCGAAGTTTAGTTAAGTGAGTTAAGAAAGTTTAGCTGATGTTAGTAAATTTCATATGGAAACGATACTTACATCGTTCTTTTTTTTGTTTTTTTCTTTGTTTACTTGTTTACTTAATGTTGACTACTTATTTGGAGTAAACAACGTAAACAAATTTGTTTTTCTTGAGAATATTACATTTAAGGACTTATCCATAATATACGCAGTAATTCTCACACGCAAATAATAAACCCGATTTCATTAAAGAGAATTCATAAAAGTATATGAAATACTGCAATTATTACTATTATTGATATTATTATTATTATACAATAATACCAACCAATGAAGAGAAACAGCGTTGGCGACTCAACTGTGATGATTGTATTGGTCCGATTTTGCTTTACAGCATTTTTATGGGAATCTACTTCTACCACTCTACTAGATGTATCTACTGTTTCTATCATACATACATACTGTACATACATACGGCACAATTTATTACTGTACTTTATTGAAGAGTAATTAATTCTATTGAAGAGTAATTAATTCGATTGAAGAGTAATTAATTCGACTTCTAAAGAGTTCGATGAAGCTCATTTTAAGGACTTTATTGACAAGTGGTGAGGTTCAAGTTGAAGCTTAATTAAATTCAAACACTTTTAAGTGTGAATAGTCTCTACGAGTAATTCATTTCTTGTTTACATTTTACTTTCATGTACTCGAGTGGGAATTGTTGTAAATGAAGTGTGAGAATTGTTTAATTTTATTGACATTCCTCAGTCCACGGTTCCCCCAATGTCAGTATTCATGCATTTTGAAAACTTTGGACCTCGATTTCTTCTTCTTCTTCTCCTCCTCCTCCTCCTCCTCCTCCTCCATGGTGGGGATGGGGCGTTTTTACGGGCGTTCGGCCTTACCCGCTACTTATTACAAAAAAAAAAAATAAAAATAAAAATTTAAAAAAAAATAACCAAGTTCGTGGTAAATTGAAAACTTAAAAAATAGAGGGTGAAAAAAACCATTCACTAGATGAGGTTTCGGTCTCAAAAGTACGAACCCACATTTCAAAGATACGTTTCAGAATATGTTAACTAGATCGTGTGCATCAGGAATTACCATCTTCCTTTGATGTGGGAGCCTCTTTCAATCATTCAGCGTTTGGGACTGGACCTCTCTACAGTGAAATAAGGATGCAAAAGAGACTTATTACTAAGCAAACCTATCGCAGCGAAATGATTAATATTACACTTGTAACCACCTTACACCTACCCACCCAACTGTAAAATGTGACTGTAAAACGTTTAAAGTAAACATTTTATCATTTACAAATTAACTGTAACTACGTAAACTGTACCTATCACTGTACGTACATTTTTAAACGTACAGTTATCATTCATTCTTTTACAAAGCTGAAAAATACAAAAACTTTCTTATCATGCAAATAAACTAAGTTCAGAAAAAAAGATAAACAGTGCGTGAGAATATATATATATTTATTACATTTATTCCGTTCAAAGTTTATAGTTTTCAAATAGTTTCTTCGTTTCTGGAATTTGGAAGCCGAAATATGGTAATGAACCCTTTGCAAAAAGTTTATTTCGAGACTTTCTTGAATCTCCAATGATTTCTATCACCTTCAACTTCGTTCACTTTGAGAGTAACGGTATGATGGAGTCTTTTCAGTCATACTCATTCATGAATCAGATGGTGAATTCAATAGAATGCAAGTTCAGTTATTTATTTATACCTGATGTAAACATGGAATTATTTCAATCGAACACGTTGAATGAAAAAATTTATATTAACTGGAGGTATATCTCCACATGTTTATCCTAAGTGAGAATTTGTGTGATACAAAAATTTTCATCACCTTGATCGAAAGGCCACTTTCAGTTCATCTATCTATCTATATGTCTATTTATTAAGACGTACTGTTTAAGTTTTAATGGTGCCGAACTTTGGATGGAGTAGTTTAACTGCTCCACCAGTTGTGAGATAACTCCCGTCAAGTTGTCATAACGCAGTTACAAAGTTGATGAGGTTATCCATCGAGAAAGTGATCACCAAGTCTGTGAAATAACCTTATATATATATATATATATATATATATATAATATATAAAATATATATATATATGTTATATGTTTCAGACCAACAAAGACCCTAGGATCCACTCATGGCTGGTCTACCTAACTGTGTTCGTAATCGTGTATTGTGTATGTCCTCCGTGGTGGCGGAGGGGACCTACAATTTTACGTGGGTTCCGAACCACAAGAACATAAGAAACTTATTTAAAAACTGCCGGTAAATTAGCAACGACCAATTTTTACGAAACTAAATAATTATCAATTTAAAAATAATTAATTATCGGTTTAAAACTAAAGATAGAATCTCTCGGTCCAGAGGAGCAAGTCATAATAGACTACTATCCACAAATATGTTACATTCTATATCTATTTATAACGGACATGCAAATATATCAGATCCAAAGAATCCAGTCAATTTCATTACGGTATCCATCAAGTCACGGTCCATATCGATTGCGGACCAAGTCAAAATTTACAACCATATACATTATCAATTTAAAAATAATTAATTATCGATTTAAAACTAAAGATAGAATCTCTCGATCCAGAGGATCAAGTCATAATAGACTACTATCCACAAAATATGTTACACTCTATATCTATTATATAACGGACATGCAAATATATCAGATCCAAAGAATCCAGTCAATTTCATTACGGTATCCATCAAGTCACGGTTCATATCGATTGCGGACCAAGTCAAATTTACAACCATATACATTACAATATATACACTTACGAGGAAAAGTGTAGTTGTGGCTGTAAAGACTACAGTAATGTAGAAATGTGTGTGCACCCATTATGGGTCTCCCATTTAAAGGTGTTTGTGGGGCAAGTGAAGATCATGAGTTTTTCAATACCTCACAGTACTATGGGGGGCACCGCTCGGCAGAGGAATCTCTTTAAATGGGGTGTGTAAGGACAGAGAGTATCCCCTAACCCAAGACGCTGCCTCCCTATATCACACAACACTTGCGTTGAGCTGTGGGATCTATCCCCACAAAGCCTTAATTTTACTACTTTAAACTATACCCTTTCTATCAACATGCGCGTCCAATCGATTCTTAAACATGTTTATAGACGTGCTACTAATTACTTCTACCGGCAAACTATTCCGGCTATTTACTATTCTATGCGTAAAAAAGTTTTTCGCAACTGCTGTCTCGAACCTTCCACTTGTCAACTTACACCCGTTATTTCTAGTCCTATTATATTGAGATATTTCGAAAAAGCTATCTCTATCTACGTTATGAAACCCATTCATAATTTTGAAAACTTGGATTAGATCACCCCTTAACCTCCTAGTCTCGAGTGTAGTCAATTTTAACTCTTTAAGCCTATCCTCGTACGACTTTGACCTAAGAGACGGAATCATCTTAGTTGCTCGTCTTTGAACTCTTTCGATTTTGTCTATATCTTTGCGCATATGCGGATTCCAAAATTGGAATCTAACTAATGGGGTCTAACTAATGATTTATAAAGAGGAACTATATATATATATATATATATATATAATATATATATATATATATATATATATACACATATATATAATATATATATATATATTATATATATATATATAACATATATATACATATACACAATATATATATATATACATATATATATATATATACATATACACAATATATATATATATATACATATATATATATACATATACACAATATATATATATATACATATATATATATATATATATATATACATATACACATATATATACATATACACATATATATATATATACATATACACATATATATAATATACATATACACATATATATATATACACATATATATACATATATATATACATATATATACACATATATATATACATATATATATACATATATATATACACATACATACATATATATATATACATAATATATATACATATATATATACACATACATACATACATATATACACATACATACATATATACATTTTTTTTTTTTTTTTAACTGAAATGGTTTTTAAATTTATAATCCTTTTGATCGCTGTAGTAGTTAAAAAAAAAAAAATTTGATCCTTTAAATCAAAACTTTTTTCTCTCTTTTTCGTACAATGAAAAAAAAAACAATTTCCAAAAGTTTGTAAAAAAAAAAAAAAAAAAAAATTAATTTGTGAAAGTTAATCTTTCGTCCATTTTATTCTGTATTAAAAAATATTAAGTGGGTAACATTTAAAAATTCTCAAACAGCTACGTAGAATGTGTAGCAGCGAAAGTTGAAAAATTAAATATGGTACTAATTGTAATGTATAGACCCCCAAACACGCCAACCTCAAAATTTTTGGATTCCATTACAGAGGTAAGAAACTGGGTAAAAGATCTACACTCTCCAACCCCAAATTATTTTTTTCTCTGTAGTGATTTTAATTTCCATTCATGAAATATAAAAGGATAGGAAAAAATATATGTATACAGCAGGACAAGGGGGGGGGGGCGCACACGGGAAGACCAGGAGCAGGTAAAAATGCTACTAGCTCTAGCTGATGAATTTACTTAACGCAAGAAATAACGGAAAAAACAAGAAAAAATAACTGCCTAGATTTGGTATTTACAAACAGCAGCAACCTAATTGATAATGTAGAAATATTCCCAACTATAATATCGGACCACAACATCAGTGAAATAATAACCAATATAAAAGCAACAGGAAAGGAAAGAACACGAACAACAGAAAAAAGAAAATTCAAAATTTTTAATTTTCACTCCAAAGCTATAAACTGGGAAGATGTGACATCCAACATGGAAGTAATAGATTGGAAAACCATTTTCGAGGCCAAGACAATGGAAGAGATGCTAATGACTTTAAAGGAGAAGACGTTAGAAATTGTGGAAAGACATGTCCCAAAAATACAACATAGAGGAAAGAGAAGCAGGTTCGAGAGAGAAACGAGGTCATTGTTCCGAAAGAGAAAAAGAGTGACTGCAAAATTAAGTAACTGTAAAGATAACATCAGAAAAATATTAAATGATAAACTGCAGAGTATCGATAACGTCATACAGGAACTAACTGAGAAGCATACAGAAAAAGACGACGACGACGACGCTATAGAAGCGATAAAGGTTAACTCAAAGTACTTCTATAATTTTGCAAAAAGAAAGTCGAAAAACCATGCGACTATCGGACCTTTGAAAAATGAGAACAGTGCTTTATCTGATGATCTAACAGAAGTATTCGAAATATTAAGAGCTCGGTACGAATCATCTTTCAGTATCCAAAAAACTGACAAACTGATATGCGATAGAAACGCGTTCTTTGAAGAACTACAAGGGAAAAGTATAATGGACTTCAACTTTACGACAGATGATATTACACAATACACAAGCTATAGGGAAACTAAAAGCACACTCAGTGGCAGGACCGGATAAATGGAATGCCACACTGATCAAAAACTGCAAGAATGCAATCGCTGAGTCCCTATATTGGATATGGAGACGATCACTAGACACGGGAGAAATACCGGGCATCCTGAAGAGACCGAACATAGTCCCAATATATAGAGGAGATCGATCTGAAGCCAAAAACTATAGGCCAGTGTCGCTCACATATAATCTCATCTCACTAAAATATTTGAAAGAATAATTAGACAGAAAAGCTGACTTTTTGGAAACTCAGAAAAAATTCAATGATAACCAACACGGGTTTCGGTCAGGCAGATCATGCCTATCACAACTAATGGAACACTACAACATTATTATTGATTCACTTGAAAGTAATGAAAACTATGATGTACTAATGTACTATACACAGGAAAAGTAGGGAAATGGACATATTATAATTTCCTTAGTGAGCGGCGGAAAGTCGTTACAGTACAAGGACTATCTTCATCACAATCAGAGGTCCTCAGCTCAGTACCACAAGGAACAATATTAGCTCCACTACTCTTCATAATCATGCCAACTGACATAGATGAGGACGTTACCAGAGACAGCACAGTAACATCCTTTGCTGATGACACAAAGATCAGTAGAAAAATAAGAAACCGGGAAGATATAGGATCTCTACAAACCGACATGAACAGAATCTACAAGTGGATGGAAGACAACAATATGAAATTTAACACGGAGAAATTTCAGCTGTTACGGTACGGAAAAAGAGAAGACCTAAAATCCATGGAATATTATACCCGAAATGGACAGGAAATTCAGAGAAATTCTAAAGCAAAAGATTTCGGGGTTGTAATAACTGATGATGCGAAATTTGAAACACAAAATAAGATAGCAGTAAACAGAGCAAAGAGAACAACGGGGGCAGATATTGAGAACCTTTAAACGAAGGGAGAGGAATGTAATGATTCCTCTACTGAAAACACTGATCATACCCAAATTGGAATACTGCTCAGTCCTAACATCCCTATATAAAACAAAAGACATTAGACAGCTATAAGGGATTCAGAGAAGCTTCACAGCCAAGATCAAGGGGTGCAAAGAAGTAAATTACTGGGAAAGGTTACGCAAACTAAACCCACATTCACTGGAAAGGAGGAGAGAGAGATACACCATTTCAGTATTTACACTTGGAAAATAATGGAGAAACTAGTCCCTAATCTTACTCTGAACGATGTAACTCCACAAACAACGGTGGAAAGTAGAAAAGGAAGATTGTGTCGTGTTCTCGAATTAAAGGCGAGACAGGGAACATCCTTAACCCTGAAAGGAAATAGTTTTGTTGCAAGAGGACCAAAACTGTTTAATCAGCTGCTCAAAGACCTAAGAAACACGAATGGTGTTGCAGTAGATATCTTCAAAAGAAGATTAGACGCCTGGCTCAGAACAAACCCAGATGAGCCGGGTGTACCTGGCTCTGTGAGGTGGAGAGTACAAGAAACAACTCACTACTTCACCAGGCTAACTCGAGAGGAAGGGCGACAAGCTTGACCTTCGTGAAATAAGGACTCATCGCGCGGAAGCTTTGAAAGGTTGAAGGGAAAGGTAAGTCAAATTATAATATATATATGATACAACTCAGAATGGTCTCCTGAGAAACTTTTGTTACACACAGACCGTACATGGAACAAGAAACTTCTGGGAAAATTAAATCCACTATAGAACGAATAAGTAACGGTAAATGACAAACACTATAGTATCCCTAGATCCTGTCCCAAAGTTGTATCCTATCTGCTTCGCAGATAGCTGGTGAGGGAAGTTATATTTTGGGGCCTCTTTGCGAGTGACCCGTTTGTCCACGTCGGGCTAACATCATGAAAAAGAAAAACTATAGTATTTGTCATTTACCATTACTTATTCAGACTATAGTGAATTTAATTTTCCCAGAAGAGTTCCTTGTTCCATGCATGGCCTGCGTGTAACATTATATATATAAAACGATCCAACCAGAAACTGGCAATCAACCAAGTTTTGAGGATAATAAAATCTCGACTGAAAATAAATTGTCTTTGTCAACGAATAATTTATAAGATTTGACCTTGTATCTTTTCTGATTTAGACAATTTTCAGCTTCTAGTTGAAGTGCTAAAAAAACATATATATATATATATATTTTTTTTTAACGATCGTCCGAGACGACGAAGTGTTCTAAATTAACCATTTGTAAATTAACTACTGGGGTTAAAATTTAACGGCCCGTTAATTTTAACCCTAGGGTTTAATTTAGAAATGCTTAATTTAGAACACTTCGTCGTCTCGGACGATCGGACAACCGTTAAAGTAAACCCGTGTGTGTGTGTGTGTGTGTGTGTGTGTGTGTGTGTGTGTGTGTGTGGTGTGTGTGTGTGTGTGTATAAAATTATGGACAAATAATAGCAATATTTTGACTTGTTTAGCCTCCTTAGAAACTATGAAGATTATGTGACAGAGGGAAAACTTCTGCTTTACTTGAACTCCAAACCATCTAAAGGTCGTTACATCATCTGAACGCAAAAGACGGTTACCCATACAGCTACTGAACAGACTCAACGTCGCTTAAGATCTAACGGGGAGCGATGTTGCGATATGACCACATTGTAGCCCTTATGAACCGATGAAGTCGTTATATTAAGACACCAAAATGCTTTAAATGTTTGTTCAAACATTGTTTTCATCCGAGCTTCGCACGAGCCTCAAAGACGGGATATAAACGCCGCTTGTATTGTATATTAAGCACACAGTATAGAGAGCTAACAAAAGTAAATGGACACCGATGATGATTGTCCTCAAGAACGAATGGCAAAGCTCATCAGTGGAATGCCAGAACGCGTGTCAGCTGTACACAATGGAAAAGAGAAGGCAACACGATTTTAAATATATTGGTTCAGTAAATCTATTATTATTATTGACTTTTATTATAAATAAAAAACTATAGAAAAACGGAAGGTGTCTATTTACTTTTGCGAACCTTCTATTTACTGTAGCAAGGAACAAATGTTTTCGCTTCAAACAGCAGAAAGACAAAGAACTAAGCACAGTTACCAGATTTTGTATCAATGAATATTTATAGAAGACGAATCTATTTCCATTTTATCTCGAATAACCTAATGTGACCTAATATAACCAGGCCTCACTTAACCTAACCTTCTGGACACTTATAAATAGAATATCTCATCAACGAAATGTTTTCAAGCCCGAACAACACAGCTTTGTAAACAGAGGTAGCTTCATTCAGCAATTTCTGAAGTTGAAGACATTGAAAGATAGATAGATAGATAGATAGATAGATAGATAGATAGATAGATAGATAGATAGATAGAAGCAGACAGTGCTGTTCATTTCGAAGACAATTTATGACGTTTGGTTTTGTGTTGTCAGTGAATATGTATTATTTTTATAGTATAAAAAATATTAATTGCTTTTGTATCTAATTTTAACTTACTCTATACAAAGTCTATATATTAGTATTCATTTCAGTGAATCTTCACAAAAAAAACTGATTTTTTGAAACTGGAAGAAAATACAGTAAGTTTATTTTTCCTTTTCTTCTTTACAAATATCCTCTTTGAAGATTTTAGACCAAAAGGAATTTGAAAGATTCAAAGCAAAGCCTTTAAAAAATTCATTACTTCCATTTGAAAAAGGAAAATCTAAAATTTTAATTTAATCAACTCTACATGTTTTATTTACATTAAGTTCTGAATTTTCTTTACATATTTCCTCCAACGCCGAATAGAGACAATAATATTTGCTTACAAACCAACCAAAAAGGGAAATCTTTATTGAGAGAGACACAGACTATATTAAATAACGAATGCAATATAAAACAGTTTAAACCAAACATTACATCTATATAAGTTTAAAGAATATTGGCATTTATGTACGATTTTGTAGTTAGTGGCGAGTAATCTAATCAAACTGCTCTTATTTGAATATGTTGCTGGGAAGCATGAAAGCTCTACAGGCAAATCTTTGAGAGCCATTTCAATTTACGCAATAGAAAATAAGAAAATAGAAATAATGGAAAATAAAGTAAAACTGCATTTTATTGATTTCTATCATTACAAATAAAAATAGAGATAATCTTAGAAATAAAAGATAAATAAGATAAGTGGTAAACAAATAAATGAACCAAATATATGGTTTGACAACCAATTCAATCAATTTAACAACCAATCCAAATGATTAATTCAATCATTCTACCAACCGAGTGGAATCGAGTGTTGATGCAATCATATTGTGATTGAATTGAACATTTGCAGTGGTTGGCAAATGTTATACATTTGATTGTTGTATAACCAAGAATGTTTTTTTTTTTTGGTGAATCATGTTGACTGAGTGGATTGTTATACTTTGCTCGAATTTAATAACGTTTTTCCTTGTAGAACTAATGTTTACTTTAAACATTTTGAAGGACTCACCAACTTTCATTTTTCAAATATTTTCCCCTACAATCTTCGTTCTGCTTGTTTGCAAAAGAGATTGTTTAGTCCGTAAATATAAGATTTTGTTCTATTCAGTTCTATTCCAGAACGCTTTTATTCAGTATTTATAATCCTTTTAAATTCGTCTAAGTATTACACACTTTTTTTAATTCTTCATCGAATCACTTCCATACATTTTCGTGTATTTGATTATACAATGAATTTAAAATTACGTCCTTTGGATGTGGATGAATTGAGGCTTTTTTGAAATCTAAATTGATATTTGTTTATGTATAATGGAATTAAGGCAGGCAAGCAAGAAAGCAAATAACCCAGATACGTACATACTTACACACGCTCGGACACGCACGTATGCAGACATGTTTTACATTTTCAATTTTGGACTAAGATGTAAAATTTAAAATTATGAAAATTGGAAAATTGTATATAAAAATAATAAATTATAAAATTTTTTTTTGTAAAAGCAAAAATGTTTATTAAGGATTTTGAGCACAAAGAAGTTAATTCTTCTTCTCCACTGTATGAAAATAAGGTTCTTTATCCTCAACAGTATTAACATGAAAATCTCTTGTAAATTTGATTTACTTTTATTTACTACGGTTAATGTATTCTCGGGAGGATAATTGAGAAGCAGCATTTTTGCTGAGGATTGGCATTTACACTGAGTAAATAGGAGTAAATAGGATGAGTGCTATACTTTTCTTGAACATTACATAAGAGGATCATCGAGGCTAAAAGCAGCGACTGATACTAAAATGTGCTAAACGTGTGTGTGTGTGTGTGTGTGTGACTTTGGTTTTGCTTCGGCCCGAATTGTTTATTCGGACGAAGGTCAAGCTTGTCACTTCACCTTAGACCAGTGGTGGCCAACCGCGGCGCATTGCGCCAAAGGTGGCGCATCAAGTACTTTGAAGTGGCGCATCGAGGTCTAGTATGAATTGTGCTAAATTTTCACTTCTAACACTAAATATTACAAATCAAAGATTTAAGCAGTTAAGATGTAGTTAACTAAAAATTAAGGTAAATATTTTTCACATTATATTTCTATTTAAGGTAAATATTTTTTTGGGCGCATCCGAATTAAACCTAACCTAAAAATGGCACGCATCAAAAAATGGTTGGCCACCACTGCAGGCTTAGACCTACAGTTTAACGTGGAATCCGAACCACGCTCCACTACGGGAGGTCAGAAATTACAAAGTCCTCCCCCGGACTCGAACTCACGACCTCCCAATCAGCAGCCCAGCGTCTTAACCGCTAGGCTAACCAGGTTACCCATTTATCTAACAACCAATTTTTATTGTGTGAAAGAATGAACACCTGGGTTTTGCTGCCCGCCGACTGCCGTCACCGGGTCTCGATCCCGGGACCGATGGATTCGTAATCAGCGGTGCTAACCACTATACCACCTTGGCGCATAATTAATATATATATATATATATATATATATATATATATATATATATAGGGTGGCGCAAAAGTCATGCATCATAGGAATTTTCAGTGCTGATTATATTTTTTCTTTTAGGTAGGGGATGGCTGCGAAATTAACAATACACGAGAGGGTGAGCTTGGTTTTAATGTATGGAAAATACCAGGTACAACAAATCGATGAATCAATACAGAATTTAAATTCTGTACCGATTCATCGATTTGTAGTACCTGGTATTCCATACATTAAAACCAAGCTCACCCTCTCGTCCATTGTTAATTTCGCAGCCATCCCCTACCAAAAGAAAAAATAATATTTATAGTCAACACTAAAAATTCCTATGATGCGCGACTTTTGCGCCACCCTGTGTATATATATATAATAATAATAATGGTTATCTTATATGATTTTACAGTATTTATGATACTTTATGTATACATGAAGTGGATAAAATCACTTTTCATCTTGCGCAAGTTACGACTCGCAAGTTACGACTCGCAAGTTACGACTCGCAAGTTACGACTCGCAAGTTACGACTCGCAAGTTACGACTCGCAAGTTACGACTCGCAAGTTACGACTCGCAAGTTACGACTCGCAAGTTACGACTCGCAAGTTACGACTCGCAAGTTACGACTCGCAAGTTACGACTCGCAAGTTACGACTCGCAAGTTACGACTCGCAAGTTACGACTCGCAAGTTACGACAGTTCGATTTTTACAGGGTGGACCTTTTACAAGTCTTGCTTGTTTAAATTTTCTGAAATTAATTGAATTCCATAATATTACAAACTCTTCAGATTAACCTAATCTAAACTATGACAATCAGCACGACTTCTGACAGCTATAAAGGTGGAGCGGAAGCTAACCGGATATTTACTTGGTCTTTGCCTCGTTTCACTTGTCGAAAGAAATCATTCTATTTACTAAATCTAACGTAACTTAACCTAAAAATCTGTGCTAATAATACTAAAAATTTAAAAATTCAACAGTAACTCATAATTGGTTAGAAAATAATATGAACAATTGAAACACTAATTAATACCAATGTATTCGGTACTCAATCTCACTGACCAGATTTTTTTCAACCAATTACGAATTTTTGCTAAATTTTCAAAATTTCAGTAATACTTTCGTAAATTATTTTTTAGCCGAGTGAAAAAAACTTTGGACAACTTTAACATTTCATGCGAAGACTGTCTTTGAAAATATTTTTTAGGCCATTCAAATCTCCATCTACTATAATGAGAGTTTGCGAACGTAACAGAAGCTTTAGAAACGATACTTCGAAATCCTTTATTACCTGCTTAAAGGTAATCTTTGCTTAAAGTGGGAGAAAACGGTAATTATCAAACACGCACACACAAAAAAGATTGTTTACAAAATCCCCGAAACTTGACAGTTAATCCAAATGCTAATTCAACCACTGAAGTTTGGTACCAGAAAACCAGATATGATTTAGTGGTATTACCGCATGGTTGAATGAAGCATCTTGTATTAGTTGTGTAGTAGTAGTAGTATGTATGCATTACACATTGGTTGTTGGGTAAGTTTTCTTTGTGTGTAGTCAAGAAAATACCCAAATGACAGATTAGTAAAAATACTAAACTCAAATATTAAAAAACAAAAAGATGATCCTCAGCGAAGTAATTAACATTCGAATTAATAATTAAAAATATTAATATTAAATATAACTAAAAACTTTAATAAAACTTAATATATTTAATAATAATAATAATTACTGTTTGGTTTTTAAACTTGCGTAAATAATGCCAACAAAATAATACCCATACTTAAATGAAACTGTGGAAATCAATTATCTATCATTCTATCTAATCTAACCTGACCTAATTTATCTAACCTCTCTGTGTGTGTGTATGTATATATATATATATATATAGGGTTGTGAGGTTATTTAACCTCCATGACAGCGAGGGTCATATGACGGAGGGGACCTACGGCTTTACGTGGGATCCGGACCACATGTCCCTGCACAATCTGGACGCAGAAGACTTTCCCAATTACTACCCATATTCAGTGTCAATTAACCTCGCTGATTGACGGTAAGCAGTGTTACGACAATGGCCACAACATAACCCTCTTTCTTATATATATATATATATATATATATATATATATATATATATATATATATATATATATATATAGTTCTTCTGCCCCGCGTAGTGGTAATAGGTGTTTCGATCGAAGTCCGTATAAAAGCTAATTAAGTGAAAATCTAGCAGTACATTGTAATTTGAGAAGTGCCAGTGCCAGTGCCTGTGTGACTATCTCATGCACGCAAAATGATAGTTTCTCAAGTGGTGAAAGTCCGATATATACAACACGATATATGCCATATGTTCTTACTTTACTACAACCGCTTTATAATTTTTTTTTGCACATACTGTTATATATTTTAATACGGTTTATTACAATAAAAAATTATTATTATTAAAACATTATTATTAAAAAACAAGCAAATAAACACACAAATACTTACATAAACAAAAAAAACTATAATTTGGTAAGCAATGACATATTAGCACCATATAATATATATTTGTGTGTGTGTGTGTGTGTGTGTGTGTGTGTGTGTGTGTGTGTGTGTGTGTGTGTGTGTGTGTGGTTTTTTTCTTAACTGTTGTTATTTCTATTACTGTATTACCATAATTTTCACATCATGATCAACATTTTAAATATTCTCAATACTCTAAATGAAATTAGTGAATCTGAAAACGTTGTCAACTCCAACTGTATCTGAGGAGACAACTTTTTAAACAAGAAATACCGTACAACAATGGCAACTTGTCTTTCCTAAACTTAACCATTCGCATTCTCCGAAACCACTTTCACGAATTGACAGCTTAACCTAAAATTATCACAACATAAATTCACGTGCATTATATTAACTGAAACCTGGTTAAATGAAAATAATAAGATCGTTTTTAACATTCCAGGGTACACAAGCTACCATGTATGTAGGGCTAACAATAGGGGGGGAGCAGGGGCGTACACAGCATTTCTTAAAGCGGGGGACACACACACACACAATTTTATATATATATATATATATATATATATATATATGCTGCAAACCCACAAGGAAAAAGAAAAACGATTCCAAGGCCTTTCGTGTATTCAAAGCTACATCTCGTCAGGGAATGAAGATAAAAGGCGAGAAGCCCATAAATATATACAACGTATAGGAAAACCAAAACAATTAGCACATACTTAACAAGGGTTAATGAGAGGCAAAAGAAATTTTAACATGATGTCGTCAATGTTATACGTCCCCGCACTGTTATTGAAAGTGTTTTTAAAATGAATAAATGCACATTCTAGAATATTTCTTTCTATTATATTTCTGTTTTTAACAAGCGCTTTAGAACTATCCCACTTGATGCTATGGTTACATCTATACATATGGTTAAATAAAGCATTGGAAGTATTAGCTGTTCTACACGCATATTTATGCTGTTTTACCCTAATATCTAACGTTTTACCGGTTTGGGCTATATATACTGAGTTACATTGTGTACATCCGATCGAATACACACAACCAACAACATTATCAGGGCTATTCTTTATTAGGCGTGATTTAACAGTATTATTATACTTAAAGATTACATTAATGCCAATTGCTTTAAGTACAGTTGGAAGGTATTGAAAATTAACATGGTAAGGTAGGCTAAGGATATTTTTACGCTGAAATTCCTTTACAATTACATTATTATAATACCTATTCTTGGCTTTCTTAAGACAGTTATCTAAAAATGAAGTAGGATAACATAATTTAGTACCAATATGCATGATATTGCATAACTCGGAATCTAAAAATTCAGGACTGACAACTCTCAATGCTCGAAGAAACATAGCAGAGAAAATAGAGGATTTCATCCTTCGATTAAATCCTCTATTTTCTCTGCTATGTTTCTTCGAGCATTGAGAGTTGTCAGTCCTGAATTTTTAGATTCCGAGTTATGCAATATCATGCATATTGGTACTAAATTATGTTATCCTACTTCATTTTTAGATAACTGTCTTAAGAAAGCCAAGAATAGGTATTATAATAATGTAATTGTAAAGGAATTTCAGCGTAAAAATATCCTTAGCCTACCTTACCATGTTAATTTTCAATACCTTCCAACTGTACTTAAAGCAATTGGCATTAATGTAATCTTTAAGTATAATAATACTGTTAAATCACGCCTAATAAAGAATAGCCCTGATAATGTTGTTGGTTGTGTGTATTCGATCGGATGTACACAATGTAACTCAGTATATATAGGCCAAACCGGTAAAACGTTAGATATTAGGGTAAAACAGCATAAATATGCGTGTAGAACAGCTAATACTTCCAATGCTTTATTTAACCATATGTATAGATGTAACCATAGCATCAAGTGGGATAGTTCTAAAGCGCTTGTTAAAAACAGATATACAATAGAAAGAAATATTCTAGAATGTGCATTTATTCATTTTAAAAACACTTTCAATAACAGTGCGGGGACGTATAACATTGACGACATCATGTTAAAATTTCTTTTGCCTTCATTAACCCTTGTTAAGTATGTGCTAATTGTTTTGGTTTTCCTGTACGTTGTATATATTTATGGGCTTCTCGCCTTTTATCTTCATTCCCTGACGAGTTGTAGCTTTGAATACACGAAAGGCCTTGGAATCGTTTTTCTTTTTCCTTGTGGGTTTGCAGCATTCATTCATTTCACGTGTTTTATTGTGAAATTCATCCATATATATATATATATATATATATATATATATATATATATATATATATATATATATATATTATTGTGTGTATGTGTCAGCTCAAAATTGATGATGATTGATTTGGAATCAAAATGAATTGAATCTTGGAAGGCTTCAGTTGTATTTCATTGCACAAATTAATCGTACGTATAAAGACATATAAACGTTCCTAAGCCAGCCAAAATTGCTTTTGAGTTTTGAGTTAATAACATGTCCTGATAACCATGAAATAACTGAAATTCCATATGACCAAGATTTTTTTGTGGTGAATGTTGCAAAGTTATCGATTTTTGAAAAATTTCTTTTTTCAAATATCTTTAATGAGAGTAGTAATAATTTTTATAATAAGGGGGCCTATGCCCCCTACGACCCCCCTTATGTACGCCACTGGGGAAGATGTACAAGTATATTTGTAGACTCAAACTACGTGAGTAAAAGTATCGAAGAACTGACGAGTATGAACAAATACCTCAAACACTTGCAATTGAAATGTTTATTCATAAAAGCCAGTATTCAATTTTAGGCATTTACCGACTACCAGCTGGTAAGATACCATCCTTTATTACAAATATGGATAGAATTCTAAACTCCAATTATATTGGTAACAATTGTGTTATTGCGTGAGATTTAAATATTGATCTCACAAAAGAACATTCAAATAATAAGTTTTCTTCACAACATCACGACTGCAAGTGGTTTTAAATTAGCTATTACCAAAGCCAACTAGACTTCACAATGACATTAGAAATTTGACTCTGTTAGATCAGATCTGGGTGCGATGCCCGCTTGACTGAATCTCGGGTATAATTATATTAAATATCACGGGTTACTTGCCTACATACACCATGTTAATCACCCATTTCTCAGCAAAAGAAACTATAAAAGTTGACTATAGATCTTACAGACATAATAAACTAAAGTTCCAAAGCGAAATAGCAGCTTTTGACTCGACTAGAATAACCGAAAGTAACCATGACAATGGAACAAAATTTCAAGCAATCTCAGGCACACTATTGGATATATTCAATCTAAATTTTCCTCTTAAATCAAACGTAATACCTAAAATTAAATACAACCACCAATGGACAATTACTGTAACAGACTTAATACAGTCATTAGAAAAGCAAAAGCAGATCATTATTGCTCAAAAGTTGATGAACAAAAATCTAATCCCAAAAGGTTATTGAACGTTCTGAAAGAGTTATTTAACACAAAGAAGGTTAAAACAAATCCCTTGTCCTCCCTCTCACAAGGTGAAAATTCTTACAGTAACCCTAAAGACATGGCCAATTTATTAACCAACTTCTTTGCAAACATCGCTCCAATACTGTAGTCTCAATCCCATTTACAGACACTCACTACCGACAATACATGCCACAACCAAATCCAAACTCATTTTTCTTTGATCCAATCCTACCAAACTCTCTCTCTCTAGGAACAAAAAAACTAAAAAATAGATATTTTGATACCAATACGATCCCGTTAAAAATATACAAATTAGTATCCATGAAATTGCAATACCACTCAGTGAGCTAATGAATGAATCAGTAACACTAGGTATACGAGTATTCCCTGATAGTCTAAAGGAAGTCAGAGTATGCCCTGTATTTAAGTCAGGAAACCCAAACACTCCATCCTTAAGTAAAGTATTTGAAAAAAATCGTGTACAATAAACTTACTAAATTCTCATTCAAGTAAGATATTTTAACTAAAACATAATTTGGGTTTAGAGGTGAACTTACAACGGAAGATGCCATAAACATGCTATTAGAAAATGTGTATCAGAACTTAAAAACAGCAAAAAACACACTGCCCTGATCTTTCTCAACTTGTCAAAAGTATTTGATACACTTTTGCATGAAATCTTATTGAATAAACTTCACATACACGGGATAAGAGGAAATATCCTCGATTGATTTAAATCATATCTGTTAAATCGTCATCAGTACATCAGATTAAAAGATAATTTATCCGACAAGGCGATGCAAACTAGTGGAGTTCCACAAGAATCTATTCTTGGCCCATTAATATTTCTATTTCACACTAACTATTTTCAGCTCTCAACCACATTAAACCGAGTAGAATACGCAGATACCACCACACCACACGTACTTCTTCCCATCATAACTTAGACTTCTGATTAATGAAACGAACAGGCAATTAGAAAAATGTGTATAAATGGATGCGTGCTAATAAACTTTTATTGAACCTGACAAAATCATCTTACATGATTATTACCACAGAATATATTAATAGAAATGTCAAATAAAATTTGGGAATACTACTCTTGCAAAGACGAATGTGGTTAAAGTACTTGGCGTTAAGTTTGACGAAAACCTAAATGTCAAAAGTCATGTACAACATACCAAATCCAAAACATTAAGATTTCTCTTCATATTATTTAAACTACAGGGTGTCCCATAAGTCCAGCATCATAGGAAAAATAATAATAAAAGGCAAAACAAAAGCTTTTATATACAGAACGTGCTCAATATGTCCACCATTGTTTTCAATACACAAATTCATACGTGATACCCAGTCAGCAAGCACACGGTGAATGATGTCAGGAGTAATGGTGTTACATGTCCCAATAATGCGCTGCCGCAAATGTTCAACACCCCTAATTTTCTCTGCGTATACCAGCGCTTTCAAGTGGCCCCAGAGATAAAAATCTATGAGTAGAATTATCTGGATTCGTTCTTCCTTGCTCACAGACATTATGGCCTGTAGAAAGAGAAAAATATGAATTATGGTTTGTAGAAATAGAAAAATATGAATTTCTCCTATGATGCCGGACTTATGGGACACCCTGTAAAATAAGATTTCCTCAAAACACACTCCTTTTACCCTATTTTATTCCTTCATCCATCCACATTTATTACATAGCATTACAACATGGAGTAACTCAAAGAAATATATAAAAATATCCTTTGGAAGTAATTCATAAAAAACGTCTGCGAACTATCTCGAATTATGACAACAGACAAAGTCATACTTCCCCAATGTTTAATGAGTTAAATATTTTAAAACTAAATGACTTATAAAAATTTAATGTTGCTGTCAATATGTTCAAAGTTATCAATAAAAATCAACATCACCAAAGAGCAATCACCCCCATCAAATACACCACCGTTATAACACCAGACTGCCCAAGGATTTTATACGCAAGCCTAACTATAAAATAGAAATTACAAGATGTATGGAATGCAATTCCCATGCATATCAGACAGGTTTCATCACTAAATGTATTTAGCTAATCACTTAAAAAGCACTTCATTAGCTCCTACTGATGTATAAGTTCACTACTGCCATTTTTACAATAATAATGATTTTATAATAAATTCCCACTTCATAATCAACTATTTAAAATATCCTCTCTTCATTAAACACTTAATTTCGTAATTTATTTTATTTTTTTATTAAACATTATTTATTATCTACTAAATGTAAAATAAATCATTTAATTTAAAATTATGTAACATTTTATAAACAATATTGTATTTATTATTGTTATTAGTAGTATTACTATTATGATATCACTATTACTATTACTTGCTACTTCTACTCTTTTATGTAATAAATAAATTGAATGCCATTAATTTTTGGCCTAAAAAGCTTCCATGCTTCCAACTGCATATTTAGAATACTGTGAATATATTAATGTTATATGAAATATGTAAAAATTGTAAAACTCTCACTTGTATTCTTTTCTGAAATTTTTTTTTTGAATTTTGAATTTTTTGTTTTTTATTAATAAATCAGAGATATACTGAGGGAGCAGCGAAAGAAGAGAATGTAAATGATAAGCAAAAAGAAACAGGAAGGAAGAAAAAAAATGAAGCAGATACAAACACGTCACTTGTCGGAATACCGACACACGAAGAGTATGGAAAAATTATTGTAACAAAAGCACTGAAAGAAACGCACGTAGATCAGTTGGAGAACACCAGAGTGATATAGAGTAAATAGGGAAAAACAAGGAGGAAACAAGGGGGAAATCACGATAATAGACTGAGGTTATTTCCGAAAGAGGAAATAAAACAAATAACAAAAACAAAGGCCCCGAGCGATAATGTGGAAAGAACTTTATTCATATACTATGCAAAGGGCTTTTGCAGATATAAGGAAGGACAATGTATATATGAACACCCAACCATGTGCAATTTCTATTATAATAACGGTCACTGTAAATTTGGCGACAGCTGCAAATTTTATCATCTCACCATTTGCAAATACTATGCAAGGTAGGGGGTCTGCAAATATGGTAAGAAATGTTACTATCATTACCTCCTAACAAACTCAATGGAAAATGGGAAAGACGGCAAGAAACCTATGAATACAAACCAAGGAGCAAATTTTCTTGACATTGTGGACGCAATACGGCCACTAAGCCTCATTCAGCATATACAGTCGACACAGCTGAGCACCTCCGAGCCGATCCGTTACCAAACAAGAAACTACCAGAACAGGGAACCGGAAACAGAGCTTTCTTGGGTCATTGGAATACAAAACACGAACCATAGGAATACAAAACACGCGACACTGAAGGAAAGTGAATTTGGAGTACTCGAAGTACAACGCAAAATAGAAAACATAAATATAGTCCTCGCAAATATTCAAGGGCTAAGACCGAACACACGATAAACAAAATTTCATACCTGCAAGAATTTATGGAAGACACAAGGAATGACATTGCATACCTCGTAGAAACTTAGCAGCTCTTAGTAGTAAAAACTGAAAAACTTACCGTGATACTAATGGTCATCTATAGACCTCCGAACACTCCAGCTACAAAATTCTCTAAAGCCATTGCCGACATTAGAAACCTAATAAAGTCCTCAAACCCCATTCCCGAATATAATACTCTGCGGTGATTTTAATTTCCTATTTATAAAATACAAAGGAATGGGAAGAAATGTGTACATATACACCAGAACAATGGGGCACAAGAGAAGACCAGGAACAAACAAATATGTTGATAGCTCTAACAAATGAATTTATGTTAACACATGAGATAACAGGTAACACCAGGCATGTGTAATTAACACACCAAAGTCCCTTTCCAAATCAGTGGCCTCGATATTACTCCCCAACATCGAGTAGTCCGACTTGGGATTGGCGTAACCAATGTGGATCACCTTGCATTTACCCAAGTTAAACGACATTTGCCATTTTTCGGACCACTCTCCTATCCTACGTAGGGTCGCACGCAGTTGTTCGACCGCTTCTGGCATCCCAACATTGGCCCCAAGCTTGGTGTCATCAGTGAATTTGGCGATCCTACTGAAGATAACAGCGTCGATATCATTTATGTAAATGATAAACAACAGTGGCCCCAAAACGGAATCCTGAGGAACCCTGCTAGTGACCAAGGCCCAACCCGAGCTAGCCCCTTTAATTACAACAATCTGCCGCCTATTCTTCAGCCAGTTTCCAATCCAGCTACCTATTTCCCCACCGATACCCCAGCGCGCGCACTTTGGCCGTTAGCCGGCGGTGAAGTACCTTATCAAAGGCTTTCTCAAAGTCGAGATAAAGTATATCAATCGCCCTACTCTTATCGTACTCGTTCCACATGACGTGGAAAAACTCGAGCAAGTTGGTGAGACACGACCTATGCCGCCTAAGCCCATGTTGGGAGTCCTCAAGCAGCTTGTAGGAATCCAAATGGTCAACGATCCTATCCGCTATTATCTCCTCTAATAATTTACCTACAACCGAATTGAGACTAATGGGACGATAGTTCCCTGGACTTTCGTGATCCCCTTTCTTAAAGATAGGGGTCACGTTGGCTTCCTTTCAGTCACCAGGCACCTGGCCCGTCTCCAACGATTTGTTGAAGACTGTAGCCAGGAGGGGAGCCACCTTGTCGCGCACTTCCCGCAAGACTACGGAGTTCGGTCTACAGGGCTGTATCCTCCTCGAGGAGGAGATACGGAGGTTTGTATACCAAGATTAACCTATAGTTCGTCCCTCCCACATTCAGATCGACGCCAAACAGCTCCGTTACGACCGGAACTGGCAGTCAACCGGACTCAACGTGTCCCTGACATATATTAGTACCCCTCCCCCCTCCCCACTGGTGCGGTCCTTGTGAAACATTTTATACCCATTAACCTCGAACTCCCCAACGTAGTCCCTACGATCAGTATGAATCCAGAACTCGGTGATAGCAAAGATATCCTGGTATTCTGATGCTAAAAGTGCCCGAAGCTCGCAAAACTTATTCCTAATCGACCTAGCATTAAAAAATACTGCACGGAGGGAGTCCCTATTCTGACCGCCCCTAGCACGACCCGTTTCCCGAACAGCCAGAGAGAGAGAGAGAGAGAGAGAGAGAGAGAGAGAGAGAGAGAGAGAGAGAGTTACAAGGATGAGAGGAAGCATCAAAGACCTTCCGGTCCATTGTGGGAGGTTCCTGTTATTAAACAAGTTTATTTTTCTTTCAACTATCCTAGCAGTAGTAGAAAACTGGATAGAAAAGTATAAGGCTCTCTTCCCACCTTCCGCTCCCTTCCTGCCAGAGGCAGGTACGGAAAAAGGTTGAAGAAAATACCTTGACCCTGGAAAAGTAGCCAAGGAAATTTTATAGGAAAGTGGAGAATATATGAAAAGCTCTATAATTAGCATGCCCACAGACACCGAACAAGCGAACTCCCGCAGAGTTACTTTATGTTTTAATCTTAAACCATGAGAGTATTCAGTACTTTGTCTAGCCTATTTTCAAACACATTTACATTTTGGCTGGAAACAACCTCTGAAGGAAATTGGTTCAGATATTAACTATTTTATAGGAAAAAAATTGCCGCAGACAGAGGTCCTAAATGTCTTTAGTTCTAGTTTAAACCCATTATTTCTTGTCGGATTGGCATTAAGTGAGAATAAGTTTCTGTAATCTACCCTGTCTATTCCATTAAGCATCTTGAAGACTTGAATAAGCTGACCGCGCAACCTCCTCGTCTCTAAGGTAAACAGATTTAGGCGCTCCAATCTCCGTTGGTAGTTTTGCATTTTCATTGAAGGGTTCAATTTTGTAGCCCTTGCTAGTGAATTATAAAGAGACATTACAATCTCCTTGTTCCGAAACTGGAACTCTCTCTTAATATAACCTAATATTTTTAAGGCCCTCTTTTCGACTTCTGCACAGTGCTTCGACGGTTTCAGATCATTGCTGATATAGACTCCTAAGTCTTTCTCTAGATCGGTCTCAGTCAAGTTCCTTCCCAAGAGAGAGTAATCTGTCTTCGGGTTTTTATAACCTATGGGCATTACCTTACATTTGTCGAAGTTGAATGGCATCTGCCAAGTAGCAGACCATTCGCTCAACCTGTCAAGATCATTCTGAAGCGTTCTTATGCACTACTTCCTAATTTCGTATCGTCTGCAAATTTGGAGATTGTACTGAGAAGCCCGACGTCTGTATCATTAATATAGATGATAAAAAGTAAAGGACCCAGAACGGAACCCTGTGGGACACCACTGGTGACGGGCGCCCAGTCGTAAGCCACTCCGTTTATTACCACTCTCTGCTTTCTATCTTGTAACCAATCCTCAATCCAGGTGGAAGCGAGCCCAGCGATTCCAAGTCCTCAGATTTTAGCCATCAATCTCGCGTGAGGGACTTTGTCAAAGGCTTTTGAAAGTCGAGATACACTATATCTATTGTCCTACTTGCATCGTATAGTGTATGCATATTATGGAAAAACTAACAGGTTTGTCAGACAGGATCTATGTCGCCTAAATCCATGTTGAGAATAAAAAATTAGATTGTTAGATTGAAGGTGATACACAATACGTTTTGTAATGATGGATTCCAACAGTTTGCCGGCAACTGATGTTAAACTGATCGGGCGTAAATTACAAGGATTTTCCCTATCACCCTTTTTAAAGACTGGTGTTACATTTGCTAACTTCCACTCGGTTGGAACTTTCCCCAACTCGATTGATTGTTTGAATATGGTTACTTAGTCGTCAACAGTATTGTGGCTAACCTCTCTTAATACCCTTAGAAGAAATAAGTCGGGGCCAGGTGATTTGTATTTATTCATCTTATCAATTAATTGCTGTACCTCATTTCTCGTAAAACTTATGGTATCTACGGGATGGTCACCGTCATATGTAATCCGAGGACTTGGCACTTCAATTGAGTCTTCCTCCGTGATGAAGACTGTAACGAAGAACTCGTTTAACGTATTAGCTACATCTTTATCACCGAATTTCAGTACGCCATATCTATCTTTTAGGGGGCCTACAGAATTTTTAATTGGCTTTCTGTTATTAACATGGGCAAAAACTTTTTTAGGATTAACTTTACAGAGTGAGGCAACTCTAGCTTCTTCTTCACGTTTGGCTGATCTAATTAAGGACTTAACCCTCCTACGTAGGTTTATATAGTTTTCCGAATTAGTCTGGTTGAAATGCGACTTAAGTAGTTTGTAGGCTCTATTTCTTCCCGTAATAGCACTGCTAATTTCGTTGTTAAACCATTTCGGCGACTTTGTTAACAAGGAAACTATTTTCGTGGGTATAAAAGTGTTCTGTAATATTCTAAATTGATCCCTATACGAGTTCCAGGTGACATTGACATCCTCATTTATTAGAACTTCAAGTGTGTCTAAATTACTTCGGAAGCTTTCAAATTTGCTCTCGAGAAATCCAGTCTTTCACGAGTCTTTTCGCTTGTATTAACTGAAACCTGAGGTCAAACCTAATCAAATTACGATCGTTGTTATTCAAATTTTTACCAATAGTCAGGTTAGAGACTAGGTCATCTTTGTTCGTGAGTATGAGGTCTAGTTTACTATTACCCCTTGTAGGACCGTCAACCCATTGACTTAAGTTATCATCGGCAAATTCCAACAGTCTTGAGCCCTCAGTATCAGCTGTTTTGTTTTTTCAATTTATATTACCACAATTAAAATCACCAAAAATCACACTGATCTTATTCACTATTCTGCTTAATTGGTTATACAAGTTTATATCCTTATCAACGGGGTTGTGAGGTAGCCTATATACTAGAAGTAGATGCACTATTATTTAAATTTAGATCAATTCCCAACATTTCATGAGCAGATACAATATTACTGTTTACGAGTGCAGGAAGTCACGAGCATACAAAAGTACACCGCCGCCTTCCTTTCTGTTCCTATCTTTGTGAAACATTTTGTAACCTACCATTTCAAATTCTATAAAATTTCTTGATTCAGAATAAATCCAGGATTCTGTTATCAAAGTTCTCAGTTTTGACTAGCGCTAAAAATTCCATTAGTTTGTTTCTAATTGACCTAGCATTGAAGAGCACAGTTTTGAGCGATTTTAAGTTGTTATTTCACCTAATTGGCCTGAGTCGTTTGCCGAAGCAGTTGAATCAACTGCAGTGCGAGGAGTAGGTTTAACAGTTGGGGGAGCAGGATCAATTACTGGTTTGGGGGTCCTAATTTAAAAAGATTATACAAATTTATGTTCAGTAAATCACCAAACTTCTTTTTCCCCTTCTGATTAAAGTGTATCCCGTCCGACCAAAGTATTCCCCATTTCCGAAGAATGTAGGCCAAAAATCAACAAACTTTAGGCCGTTTTTCTTACGCATGCTTTTAAAGCTCTTATTTATGCTAATGGCTTTACTTAAAGTATAGTCATTAGCACGCATTCGTGGGAGAATGCCTACAACCATACCCATATCTGTCTTATGCCTAACCTTGTCGGTTAGGATCTTGAACTCTTTTACAATGGACTCTGTCTGCCCTCCTGTCCCTCCCTAAAAAACGTCATTGCCACCAACATGTACAATGATGGGGCAACTCTTATTCTTGATATTAATTTTGACTAATTCCCTATTAATTATCTGACATATGGCACCTGAAAAACATCGGAATTTTCTCTTGGTCACGCGTCTTGCTCCGAAAAGGTCTCCTTGATTCCTTACCAGGGAATCCCCAATTAAAAAGGATTCCTCCTCTTCGTCGGCAAGTAAGTGAAACTTCTTTTTGACTGTAATGAGTTCCAAATCCTTATGTTTTGGTTTGGAGGGTCTTTTATTTTTGACCAATTGGAATTCTCGTTCCTTCGTCCTACTTTCCTGAATATTCACCGTATTTTACAAGCGAGCCACGCTTTGTTCGAGATGTTTAACCTCACAGTTTATATCTGTCGATGTGTTTTCAGTCTGATCTTGTCCACTGGGTTGGACCCGAGCTTCAAGCTTTTTCACTAATTCCTTTAGCTCTAACTTCCTTTTCGTGGTTTTCTCTAAGTTTACAAAACAAACATATACTCAGGGATGTGATGTCACTGATATTACCTTCGGCCAAATCGACACACCAAACTTTAAATGTAAAGCATTCCGCTTTCAATTTAGCTGGCCCTGTCGTATTGTCTTTTTTTTTTTTTACGATACGCTACTGGAAATAATACAATACGCTACTGGAAATAATACAGGAAATGCGGAAAATGGGCCTGCGAGAGCACGTGTTACAGACCGGAAACGGAAATAGACTCGAATATACAAATTTTGCTATTTAACTCTTCTGAAAAATTGAATCTGTAGCGACCGTCTAAAAAAATGCAAAATTATTTCACGTTAACCTTACCAGAGAAACTCAGCCGAAAAATAGAATTTAAACAATACGGAATTATGTTCGTTAATTGTAATTAAGAAACCGGAAAAGGAAATAAAATAAGTCTAATTAATAAGCAATAGTGCTTGGCCTACCATCAATAACAAAGGACAAATATAATTATACTTATCTAACAAATTTTGTTAATTCAAACTTTGTCACAACATTTTTACAGAGAGAGAGAGACAGAGTAATTAAACAAAAACCAACTCGTATATAAAACCGTCAAAACCCAAAAAAGAAAAGAGTAACAAGACATCCAATTTTAGATAACAAACATCTTATTTTTGGCTCTTCATAAAAACAAATACAATGACGACAAAGGAAACAGAATTACACTTCATTGTTTACATCGACGTTTTACCCATATTTTTACAACTTCCTGACCTCTGAGGTGCCGCCAAATAGAGTCCTTTTCTTATTATTCCCAACTCTTCGGGGATCAACTTCAGTCCGCAATACACCGTAAAGCTAAAATGTACTCCAACGCCAGTTATTTTAGTGCATGATAAAATGCGTATATTAAATGTATACTATAATAAAATACGCATTTTATGCGTATTTACAAATGAAATATGCGGTTAGGGAGATGTTTACTTCATGACTCTGTTGGCTTTGTTATTATTACTGAAGGCTTTATTTGGGGCATATTTGAGACCTCCTACTTGCTGCTATTCTCCTTTCTTATCATCGGCCTTCTCACTTCGGTTGGGAGTTAGGCGTATGTATGTTAGATATAGGATATGTTAGGTTAAGGATAGGCTTGTTAGATTTGTGCGGTGCGGTTAAGTCAATTAGGTTTTTGGATAGGTATAAGTTAGGTTGGGTTTGCTGAGGTGAAGGATAGGATGCAGTTAGTAGGTTAAGTTAATGTTTGGGTAGGTTGGGTTGGGTTAGGTTAGGTTAAGGACAGAGAAGGTTTATGCTCGATTAGGTCAGGTTAGGTTAGGTTAGGTTCAGTGGGTTAAAGATAATTTTCTTTTATGCAAGAAGGAGGGCTAAGGGCGTGCCCGCAAAAGTAACCTCTCCACAGAAGACGGAGAGAGCCAAAAACAAGGTCTCCAAGGGTCAATGCCTTTTTTTTTATTAAATATAAATTTTGAAAAAGTTGTGTAGTGTGAAAGTGCATGTATGTGTAGTAAGGCATAGAGGGAGAAGCGTGTGTTTCAGAGCATGCTGGACTGCTCACATGGTAGATGAGACACGGAACAAGATCAGCTAAGGAGGACAGTGACAGGAGAAACGGGGGTTCCAGCACTCCCTGACTCCAGCCTAACATCCACCCAGAAGTACTTCCCTGGTCGATTGGTGTCTACAATCTCCTCCTACAGAGGCTAATAGCAGGGCATGTTAATGTTCGATTAGGCTAAGCTCAAATAAATCTGTAGATACCACTCGCTTTTGGATTGTGACTGATACCTTTCAACCTTTCAGATGTTCCGTGCGATAATTCCTCATTTTACGAAGGTCAAGCTTGTCACACCCTCCTCGTAGAAAGGGTGACTGAAATTGGAAATAACGATCATTGCTGATACTTGACATTAATAATAGTAAAATAACAGTGTGATTGTTTTTCAACAAGTACGTCATCATCTTTATCCACATTTTGTCAATTTTATTGCCAACGTTCAATTTATTACGGCAATTCCAGTGAAAGAAAAATACAACCCAAGTATTGATTGTTAAAAGGAAATATTATATTTAACTAATAAAAACCGTTCGAATTGTCCCGAAATATTTTTGATATCTGTTAAATATATCTTTTGTTTTGAGAACACGTAGTAAAAAAAAAAATATAAAAATAAAATAAAAGAGGTAAATGGCATCCGAGGATGAATACATAATAGTTTCCCCTAAAATAAATCAAGATAGAAAACGTAAACATCCACATAGTTTTCCTTATATAAGCAATGGTTTTTATGCAATGCCAAAGGTGTGTAGGAAATAACATTTGGACTAGATGTAGTATTATTTGCGTTTGCATGAATATTGCTTGCTTCTGACTGGTCCAGAAACAACCTTATTCAAGAGAAGGGGCTCATGAATACGCTCCCACCCACCACTACTATTCTCCTATAAAGTGGAGAGAGATACTGTATATATAATAGTTTTAAAGGACAGTTTAGGCGACACACAAGGAATCTTAAAGATATATAAAAACACCATTTCATTTTCATTATACGCAGTCCTTATAATGTGACTCATCTTTCTGCTACGAAAGAATTTAATGATATATATATATATATATATATATATATATATATATATATATATACATTAGTAATAACACTCGCTATATGTCGGGTTTATTCGACTGTTAACGACGCTGAGAGATGTGATTCGCAAGATATTTTCTTTTCTTAAAATTTCGTTAAAGGATTTCTTGCAATAGAGTGGAGGCCGTAGTACAGTACAAGTGTTTGCAAGGATTTATTCTTTATTTATCACGAAAAGGAACAGTCTTTAAGAGCACAGAGAAACAATGAAGAAATGGATCTAAAGATAAGATCCAGCTCGGCCATATTTGTTCGAATGTGGCGCCATCTTCAATGATATCAAGGTCAGACGATAGTCTTTTTATTATCTTAATAAAACGGGAAATTTTATGTGCGTTTCAATGTATGTTATTTAGCGATATAATTTTCGTATTAAATATACAGGGTGATAAAAAAAGTGCTCAGAAAAATTTATTGCACATTTTTTGGAACACCTTTTTTTTTTTATAACCCTGTATACTGAAAATATTTTAATTTGGTATATGTTGATGGGAACCGCTGAATTTTTTATTCTCTGTGCCTATCCTACCGGAAAACAATAAAAGTAATACTCAAGGTCCCGTTCCTTGGATATTCTGAATCTAATTAACCCCCTTTGAAGAAGCAAAATGGAAGGTGAAAAAAGCCATTCAGAAACGCCAAACCTATTTTGGGGATCTTAATTAATAATAAGCGAAAGTGCCACAAATTGGCACAGCGCTCAGACTAGGCGAATGCCCCTCATCGCGCTATATCTCCTAGGTTATTATTAACCAGCATTGTTGGGAGTCAAACATTTTATATATATATTATGAGCAAAGAAAAACGTTCATGCTTGTTTGATCACTCTTGGTCTCAATACTGTGAAACCATGACTGATGATCGGACACGTAAGAGTATCAACAGGTTTCAGTAAAAAAAAAAAAGGAAAATGTGGTTTAAGCCTTTTTAAATCGAACTAACCACCAGTGATATATAACTCGAGACCCTTTTTACTGGTCTCGACCACATCACTGCTTACCACACATTTTTTTTTATTTATATTTTCCTTTATGATGTATTGTACGAATCCATTAACATCGTGTTGAATGGTATTCTTAACCCTTTAAGGACGACTGGTACAAATTGGTAGTGTTTCAAATACACGCATTCATAACTTAAACCTACAAAAAATTCCCGCTTTGAAGGGTTAAATGATAACTAGGAAACAGTGTGGTACGTAAGTTAGTTTGGTGACGTCATTTAATCTCCTTAGTAACATCTGACGTCATATGACGGAAAGGATCTAAAGCTTTGCGTGAGATCTGAACCACGGGTCGCTAAATAATCGGGATGCAGAAGACTGCCTCCCATCCAATTATTTTTCAAACCCAATGTCGCTTAATTTCGCTGATCGACGGAAAGATGTGTTACGACATTGGCTACGACGTTGCCCTAACCTAGGTTCGTTTCTCTATGATATACATAGTTACCCTTACCTGTGTTGTCGGGCTACATCGGATGGTAACACCACTTCACGTCGATCAGAGAAGTTAAGCGACATTGGGTCTGGGTAGTAGTTAGATGGAAGACCGTCCTCCGCACCCAAATGATGTAGCGACCCATGGTTCATCCCACGTAAAACTGCAGGTCTCCTTTGTCAAATAACTTTTGCCGTTACAAGAGAAGGTAAACAATCCCAAACATTATTATTACCAGTTATCTAGTTTATATTAGAAAGTGTCTATCAACTTGTGTCCATCTATCTGTGTGTGTGTGTGTGTGTGTGTGTGTGTGTGTGTGTGTGTCTATTTCTCAATACGTTCATTCAACCTGGCTGATTGGGTTCCTTGATGAACGACATGAAAGTTATTCCCGTATCTTATATACTTTGGATTAATTAATGGTAAAGCAATTTATCTCCCGCTGAGCCATTCCTTCTACAGTAATAAAGAAGGGAACAAAACACTATTTTTACTTAGAGAGAGAGAGAGAGAGAGAGAGAATCGAATGTGTGTAGTCTATTAATTTAAATGTAACCCAGTATAGCAAAATATCTATCTCTAACCTAACCTATGCTATTTGCCGAGATAATTTTATCTTCACATGGGCGATAGAAAAATCAGAATCGAAGACTTCACTCCAAAACGGATAATTGACTAAAGACTCGTTCAACGCTATACCATCTAATAATTTAAGCACGCACTGTTCCTGAGTGATTTTGAAGTGCTCGGGTTCGCTCCAAGCCGTCTCGCTCCTATTAAGAGACATCTAGTTCAACGTGAAAGAGTTAAAAAAAATGTGGATGTCGAGCAATGTTCCATGGCTTCGCCGCGCCATCTGTCGACGCTGAACGCGGTAGTCATACTTAAAACAGATGGAGGGGTACCCAGATATTTACCATTACCGTATTTGTAATCTCACTTTATTTCGCTTTTATGCGACAGCATTTTCTCTTTGCTGTTTGTTTAGTGTTTCTGCAAAGGTGAAAAATATTTGGAGAGAGTCGGGTTTGGAGAGAAAGTTACTTTATTTTATTAGTTCTCTCTCTCGTGCTGGGCATCACTTATCTTTCGCTGAAAAAACAAACACACACACACACACACACACATTTTCGATGATGGTTGTCCTTACAACTAAAATTAAGCCTTGAATGGCCGACGGGTCATGCCTGAGATTAAAAATCGTTTGGCATTAATCACAGCAAAATCCGTACAGTGCCACTACATGATCACCGTAAGATTGATTTATTTTTTTAATATTTATTGTTCTAATTATATATTTACAAGGATCGTATAATAAATATAAAAAAATATATAGAAATAGACTAGTAAATAATACCCTGTACATACTCGTATAGCATAAAAATGACCATTTGCAAACATATCTTCAACTCTTCGTTATATTCGAAAAGTGACAGTAACGCTTCTTCTTCTGGTGCTCTCTTACCCATTTTAATCGCTTTTGCTTAGTGCCATACCTCAGATAAGGTTCCCTAACAGCTACACGACTATTCAACCCTGCTTGTCTCTCTCTTAGTCGCCTTAGGCAGTTGAACATAAGATGATGTTTTGTGTCAAATTATGTTCAGCGGCGCGTTGAGGTGCTGTCAGGAATACGAGTATATTTCTTTTGGACTTCTTAATCAATAAATAATCTATCTTTTTTTACTGTAGTCTTTTTTTTTCTTGCTCGGACCTCCTTTGTTTACTGAGCCTGTCTCCTCTTGTCTCTTAATGAGTTTGGACACTCCATTCCGAACAACGACAATCCTACGTGCAATATCTCTTAGGGATAGCCTAAGACGATGCAGAGAGCCATTATTTCAATGCGTTTCTTTATAAGAATTTCTTCCCACTAAAGTTGTTGCTTCATAAATAGAGTATTTTCAATGGGAAAGCAAGTTTCATACTTAGTTCTCAGTACGTAAACAATTTTAAATAACTACTCTGTGTATATAAAAAAAAAAAAAAAAAAAGTTTTTTTGAATACATAAGAATATCTAAGTAAATGTAACCTGCATCAAGCTAATTTTTTTTTTTTTAAGTTCGGGAAGAACCGATTCGCCTCTATTTAAAAGGGCATATCTCGGCGGAAAAACAAAGAAAAAGTGAGAGGAAAGACAGGAAAAAAAGTGTGGAGGGGACAGTCGAAGTGGAAAAAGACCAAGGATGACAAGGACTGCAGGGTCAAGCCCCATTAACCTTGGGTGCTAGGGCCGGGAGGGCGCACGTGAAACCTCCAGGAACAAGCACGTACAAACGAGCACGAGCTTAGAACCCCCTTGCGGGGGCATCATATATATATATATATATATATATATTGACAGAGACGCCTCCAGATACTTTCGTGATTTCCACATGATAAACATACTGTTCCATCGATACAACTACAACCAAGATGACGTCACATCGCGAGATTTACTCAAGGCATTCCCTCTGCCATGAACGTCACGCCTCGACCTCGCTATAATGAACTGCCGGGCACGACGCCTCAGTTGCATCTCGCCCCTCTCCTCTGAAGAAAATCCTTGTGACACGTCAGATCTCATCATGAAACAATGTTTGTAACAGGCCGCATTGGGCTGGAGTTATTCACCTAACTTTATAATATAAAGACTATCATTTTTCTCGAGTTATTATTATTATAATGAAGTTATTAATCAAGTGCACATTTATAACATTTCAATACAACTTTCATTCAAACAACTGCAACGTTTATTTGTTTCATTTAAATCTCATTTATTTTGTTTAATAAAGGAAGAAAACTCGCTCTATTAATTTCCTAATTAATAACATTATTTGATCTGAAAGATCATGGTGATCCCAACTTCAAACAATCATTAACAACTTAACCGAATTAACATTATAGTGCCAACGAGGCCCTATACTGTGTGTGTATATATATACACACACTATTATATATATACTATTATATATTTATATATACACACATATATAGGGTGTTTCAGGTCGACCGTAGAAATATGGAAATTGGCGGAATTACTATGACAAACGTCAAATACCAAATACAAACGAAATTCCGCCAATTTCCATATTTCTACGGTCGACCTGAAACACCCTGTATACATATATGATGAAAATAACCAAGAAGGAAAAAGGAAACACAGAATTTTTCCTTCGTGGTTAATTTCATCATAAATATTATTCACGTGCTACTTTCGTGAAATAATTTTCATATTATATATATATATAATATATATATATATAATATATATATATATATATATATATACACACACACACTATTTTTACAACTGCGTAACTAATAACAGTGTGTGTGTGTGTGTGTGTGTGTGTGCGTATTAATTTCATTAGTTAAATGAACTGTTGGCTTTTGGACACTCAATATTTAATATTTATTTTAAGATACGCTTTAATTAAATTTGAACATTTGGAGTGTAATTGAAATTTCAATTATACAAAATATTTTGCAAATATTTTCATCTCTGAGTGTACATAGTACTCAGTATATGTGAATCTCATTTAGTTAGATAGTTAGATAGTTTAATTAAATAGATAGGTAGGTTGTTAAATAGTTAGCAGTTAGTTAGATTGGTAGTTAAGGTAATTAGCTAGATAAAGAGGCAATTAGATTGATAATTAATCAGTTAGATGGCTAGATAGTAAATTAGCTATTTATTAGATTGATAACTTCGGTGTATTTACGTGCAATAACGAAATTCTTTTTAAAAATTTTATAATAGAAATATGCCTAATTCGAACCATGGCAAATTATTTAAAAAATAGTATGACAAATAGGCTTTATAATATTTTATCGAACCTACACCCATTTCGTCTCCAAAACCATAACATCGACATATTACAAAACTAACAACCTAACCTAGCGTAGCGTAACCTAACCTACAATAATTTGTCGATTTTATAGCCAAGTCGATCAAATGTCATTGGCCAGATTTTATCAATAAAATCTGAAGGAAAAAAAATTTCCTTTCTATTTATGGAAATCCGAAATTATTTTTAGATTTTGGATTCGTTCTGTCTTTTTAGATTTTGGGGTAACATAAAAAACTTACCTTGTTTTACCTGTTTTTTGGCAAAACTTGCGTGTCTAGAGTTTGTATTTTACTTCCATGAAAAAAATCATTGGAAATTTTTAACTTTCTTTTTATATTTTGGTGAAAAATAGTTCTCAAATTTATGTTGAAGTTAATTGAAAAATTGGTTGAATAGTTATGAAAATTTTAAAGAAAACGAAAGAAAACGAAAGAAAACGAAAGAAAACGAAAGAAACTGAAAATCAATTTCTGTCGTTCTTAGTAATTTTTTTTTTTTTTTTTAGATTTTAGTTTGAGATGGAAATGATTTCAAAAAATTTTGATTTTCAGAGCGTGATTTTCTTCTGTACTAACAACCAGCGTCGTGACAGAAGGTATGTACAGGTTAATGAAGAAGAATCCGAACCACGGGTCGTTACATCATCTGGACGCAGAGAATGGTCATCCATCCATCATTTACTGAACGGACCCAGCGTCGCTTAACCTCGCTGATATAACGGAAAGCGGGTTGGCCAAACAGTTAAACTTTGGCCTTGTGAAAGGACAAACCTCGATCAAAGGAAAGGTCAAAAGGGCATTATGCTAATTTTTACCCGTTTGTCAATTATTAATTAATTATTAGTAAATTAAATATTAAATATTTTTTCTTTGATAAAAATATGAATTATTTCGAATTTCAACAATAATTCATAATTGGTTGGATAAATAATCTCACTAGTATAAAAACCGGGGTGCCGAATACACTGTCACACCAAACTGTTCTGAAATTTTTTTCATTAATCATCCTATTTTTCCAACCAATTATGAATTCTTGAATTTTCAAATTTTAGTAATTTTTCCTTAGCTTTTATCTCGGCCATTATTATATCCATTTGCCATTTTGCCAAAATAAACAAATCAGTCCACCAAATTTCCATAAAATGGTTAAGCTTCGATCATTTCCATTAATTAGAATGTTCTTCAAAGCATTTTGAAGGTTAAAGGAGTTTTGATCCTCTGTAGACACACACACACACACACACACGTAGTATACATATATATTTCCTTCCTGTAAGGGGGGGGGGGGGGGAAGGTACCCATCAAAATGAAAAATCATTTATAATGACAAGCGTTTCGAGTCACAATTATACCTCCTGAAGAATTGATAAGAATCATGCATTTACCTTTTTAAAAAATTATATCCTCAATCTTATGAAAAAGTGATTTGCGCTTTGATGCAGTCACGCGTATAGGAGGAATCAAGCCCTAAACTGTGCCCAGTTTCTCATTCGTTGAGTAAATTGTTGGCAATCTAGAAATGAATGACTTGTAATATTGATTTTCCCTTCTATCAAGATAATTTTTAAAAATTATATACAATTTTTAATAAACAAAAAAAATCTAAAATAAAGCATACATTTATTTTGTACATCAATGTAAATTTTTTTGAATTTGAAAAATTTCACGATAAATTTAACGATAAATTTAATTTTGTAATAAATTAATAATTATTTTACATTTTACGTTTATATTGTTGATAGCGAATTCTTTTTTTTATCTTTTTTTATTTATAAAAAATGTCAGAAAACTCATTGCCCCACGATGTGTTGGGGTATCCCAAGAATCGCTTTTAGCGGGATAAACGGCCTACTCAGTGTAACCTAGGAGCCAGCATGCGGGAACGAACAAAGCTTCACCTCTCAGAGTCCACCAACGTAACCAGTGAGCCACTGGACGTCCACGTAATTTATATACCCTCACAGTTCCACCGAAATAACTTTATTCCTATACCCATATACACCAGCGTCTTGGTTCAGTGGGTAACACTTTGCTTTGCTTTTCCTTCAGTGAATTTTAAATTCAAACTGTAAAATATATTTTTCTCAGTGACTTATCTTTATTGGTCAAAGCACCATCGATTACCGAAGTCAGGATAGACTTCGTCGTCAGGTAAGTGTGCCCCATTGTATCTGGCTTTGCTAATTGATGATACCATGGGTATACCTATAAGAAAGGCCTTACAAAAATTGTAAACAAGAATTTAATATCTTCTTTTTAACCATTTTGAAGTTTAGGTAATAAATAATAATGGTATATTTAACCTCCTTCACAATGTCTGAGGTCATATTCCTTAGATCCGAACCTGGGATCCGAACCACGGGTCGCTATGTAATCTGAACGCAGAGGACGGTCTCCCATCCAACTACTCTCCAGACCCAATGTCGCTTAAGTTTGCTGATCGATGGGAACCGGTGTTACGACATTGGCTAAAACGTAGCCCATTTTAGGCAATAGCTTCAGTTTTGTTTTCTGGACACGCTTAATGGTACGAATTATATAATTTAATACTATTTTTTCAGAAACTTTCGTTCATGAAATAAAATCTATTGAAAGAGAACGAATTATTTCGAAATTCAACAGTTATTCATAATTGAGTGGATAAATTAATGGTACAAATTATATAATTTAATACTATTTTTTCAGAAACTTTCGTTCATGAAATAAAATCTATTGAAAGAGAACGAATTATTTCGAAATTCAACACTTATTCATAATTGAGTGGATAAATAATTTGACCGGTATAAAAAAAAAAATGGGTGCCGAATACACTGTCACACCAACTGTTCACTTATTTTTTACTGATCATCTTATTTTTTCCAACCAATTATAAATTTTTTAGGAATCTTTTAATTCCAATTATTTTTTCGTAACTTTTATTTCGACAAATATTATGCCCATTAACTTTTTAATTAATAGTGTGTTTAGAGGTTAAACTAGCGCTACTAGGTTTTTACTGCATTTTGGGGTGGGGTGGGGGGGTGGGGGGTTAAGCATTTTAACCCTTTAACGCCGAACGCTTTTGTAGAGTTAAGTCTAAATGCGTGTATTTGAAACGGTACGTATTGGACCCAGTCGGCGTTAGAGGGTTAAACAAACAAAACAAGAACCTCCAACTGATTCCTATCTATTTTTCAGTAATAAAATGAGTATGTATTGAACCAAAATGGTTTAAATGAGAGTCATCCAAGATTTCAGTAATTAACGGTACGAGGACCGAGTATAAATATAATAATGAAGTCTTTAAAATCGTGCATTTCCTTTCTGTCAATGACCCAAGATAGAAATTGTTAAAACCTTGGATATTTTCTATCGTAAGGCAAGATGGTATTTCTCAAGAAGAATCGAGTCGAGTCAGAAATTGTGTCCCGTGTTTATTTTTAATTTAGAAGAGTGCACTTGCAATACGTGCCCGTATATGATTGCCTTATTTTCTAACTACACCCGTAAGCACGTGTGTATTACACACACACACACACACACACGTACGTGTAATACACTAACCCCTAACTGATTTTAAAATAATAATAACCACTTTCAAAAATGATCCCAAGCGAAATTTCATTGTAAGCATAACTCCAGATTTCAAAAGCCACGTTTCCATTTACTCATTAAAAAAACATAAAAGTCACCCCTCCACTAATTATCAAAGAAGGAAAACGAGCTGTAATTATTAAGGTAAACGAAACAAGAAATTAGACAAAGTTTAGATTAGAATGTCTTGCTTTCATTTTCTTTGAAGCTTATTTATTTTTATGAAGTTTCATTTTATTATGAACATAATGAACATTTATTAACATTATGTTTCGGGATTTAACATAATGAACGTTTATTAACATTATGTTTTGGGATTTAACATAATGAATGTTTAACAACATTATGTTTCGGGATTGAACATAATTAACATTTAACATTGTTAAATAATGAACATTTAACATTGTTAATGAACATTTATTAACATTATGTTTTGGGGTTGAACATAATGAACATTTATTAACATTATGTTTTGGGGTTGAACATAATGAACATTTAACATTGTTAAATAATGAACATAATGATCATTTATTAACATTACGTTTTGGGGATAACACAAAGGACACCAAACACCAACAGACCGGCTGGTTGTGTGTGTGTTTAAAGAAGGTTAAAAGATGGAAGATAAAATTTAAAGAAAAGTTAAAAAGTGTTAAAGCAAAGCAAAGTTCAAAGGAAAGAAAGAAACTTAAAAGATAAAGTGAAAATTTAAAAAAAAGAGGAGGAAATTTGAATAAAAATTCTACGACACTTTTATGCGCTAACAAATGCTTCTAACTTGGGGTTTAATGCAAGCATCTAGTCTCCTTTTAAAGGACTTCACCGAATTAATTTGAACTAAGCTGGATGGCAATTCATTCCACAAATTAACTATATGATTGAAGAAAAAATGTTTTAGCTTCATTAGAATTAAAATGTTTACTCACTAATCTAAGATCATTACCTCGAGTTCTATCTGCATATCTGAAGGTGGAATATTTTTCGGCGTCGACATTATCAAAACTTTTAATCATTTTAAACACCTTCATTAAATCTCTTCTAATACAACTTTTTACGAGTATGATTTGTTTCCAAATCTAGGAATCATCATCGCAGCCTGTCGCCGCACTCTCTCCATTCTGTCTATGTCCTGTTGTAAATATGGGGACCAGAATTGAACGCAGTATTCCAGGTAGGGGCGTACTAAGGAATTATATAATGTTAGCATCGTTTTCTCCGACTTCAATTCAAATGATCTACCAATAAATCTTAAGATTCTATTTGCTTTTCTGACCGCTTCGATACATTGCTTACTCGGTTTAAGTGTGTCGGCAACCATAACACCTAAATATTTCTCTTCTGTAACACTCGTTAGTGTCTTGTCGCCATAAAACACTTCTTTAACATTGTTTTTACCGATATGCAACGTTTTACATTTATCTATATTAAAGTTCATTTGCCAAATGTCTGCCCACTCCAGTAATTTATTAAGATCTTCTCGAATCTGCAAACGTTCTGCCGCTGATCTTGTTCGTCCCCCTAGTTTGGTATCATCCGCAAATTTTGAAATTATACTCTTAATTCTTATGTCGATATCAATGATATAAATAATATAAAGAACTGGTCCCAGAACTGATCCCTGAGGCACGCCGCTAGTTACACTTTTTAAGTTAGACGCTTTGCCATTAATGACCACGCTTTGTTTACGTCCACTTAGCCAATTTTTAATCCATTTGAGAACATTACCAACAATTCCGTGAGAATGAAGTTTAGCTAATCATCATCAATGTGGCACTTGCTCAACCATTTGAAAATCGAAATATATAATACCTACTGTTTTATTCGCGTCATATATATATATATATATATATATATATTTTATTTTTTTTTTTTTTATTTATTCACTATCATTACAGAAATCGAGCAAATTAGTAAGACAAAAATGATTATGTCGAAAGCCGCGTTGAGAATCTTTAATTCATTTATTAATTTCTAAGTGATTAACTATTCTGTACCGAAGGATTGTCTCCATCACTTACCAACTACTGAAGTCAGACTAATGAGACGATAATTTCCCGGAAGCGATTTGTCCCCTTTTTTTAAATATTGGCGTAATGTTTGCAAGTTTCCAATCGAACGGAACTTCTTCAGAGGGCAACGATTTATTATTATTATTATTATTATTATTATTATTAAATATATATACAGGGTGGGCCGTAAGTTTCCATACATAGGAAAAATAACATTTTTTTATGGACAACCATTTTTATTTATATAATATGCTCTACATGGTTGCCATTGTTTTGAAAACACATTTCAATACGTGTTCCCCACTGTTGATGAACACGCATTAGCACAGTTGACGTTATGCTTGTAATGGCGTTGGTGATACGTTCCTTTAGATGATTTATGTCTCGTATCTTTTCCTGATACACCATGGCCTTCAAGTGCCCCCAAAGATAGAAATCAAGGGGGGTGAGATCTGGGAGGCCACTCCACAGGACCACGCCGACCAATCCAAGCATCCGGAAACTACTGCTGATCCAAATACCGACGCACGTGAAGACCATAATGAGGTGGAGCTCCATCTTGCTGGAAGTAAACTGGGAAGTTACCTTCCTCGTTTAGCAGGGATGGGAAAATCTCTTCTTGCAACATGTTAAGATACCTTTCGGCATTAAGATTTCCACTGACAAAAATTGGTCCAATAATTCTGTCACCCCATATCCCGGCCCACACCATCACTTTACCGGCACCTTGCATCTTCGTCGGACTCAGCCAGTTAGGGTTAGCATTACTCCAATAACGTATGTTTTGCCGATTAACCTCTCCATTGACGTAAAAATTTGCTTCATCAGTACAAACGCATATTCTTAGGGTATCTGAAACATAAAAACAAACGTTTAATTTTTCCTATGTATGGAAACTTACGGCCCACCCTGTATATATGTGAGAGGAGAGACTATTGCTCAGTTCAATTCTTTAAGTACCCTAGGGTAGATCTTATCTGGACCTAGAGTTTTTTTAGAATTAATTTTACCTATGGCCGAGAGTACTTCACTTTCATTAATGGTAAAATCATGAAGCCTTAAAATAATGATCATCACTGAGTATGATTACAGGAACCCGAATGTTGTTCATATTTTCATTAGTAAAGACGGAAGAGACGAATTTATTTAAAACTTCCGTCATTTGTAAGTCATCGTAAATTTGTTCGTGTTTTCGTCCGTGAGTAGACCAATAATTGTCTACGAAGCTACTCTATTTTATTCCTAACATAATTATTATAGAATTCCTTCGGATTCGACTTAATTTAATTCACTATATATAGCTCATAGTTGCGCTTACTTTTTCTATAAGCATTTTCATCGGACAAATTATTGGATTCTTTAAATTTAAAATACGCGTTCCTTTTTAACGTTAAGCTACTTTTAATTTCAACATTCCATCATTTAGGTCTAACAGACTTCGCCAGTTTCTTTTTATGTAACGAGATATTACGTGATTCTAAACGTTTAAAATAATTAAAAAAAAGAGTCCATGTGCCATTAATATCATCGCACGATAGAGCCTCATCCAAATTATGAGTCGAAAGTTGCAGTTTCATGTCACAAAATTTAGCTATTTTAAAATAAAAAATGTATTTCAGGCTCTCTCAATTATAAACATTAATTTTCATTTCAAATGTTATTTGCCTATGATCACTGGTGGAAACAATGAACATTGTTGAGTAATGAACATTGTTGAGTAATGAACATTGTTGAGTAATGAACATTGTTAAATAATGAACATTCAACATTGTTAAATAATGAACATTCAACATTGTTAAATAATGAACATTCAACATTGTTAAATAATGAACATTCAACATTGTTAAATAATGAACATTCAACATGTTAAATAATGAACATTCAACATTGTTAAATAATGAACATTCAACATTGTTAAATAATGAACATTCAACATTGTTAAATAATGAACATTCAACATTGTTAAATAATGAACATTCAACATTGTTAAATAATGAACATTCAACATTGTTAAATAATGAACATTCAACATTGTTAAATAATGAACATTCATTAACTGTTATCGGGTTTTTAAATATTTGCACTTATATATTATTATTTAAAGAGGTAATAGTAATATTTGAGTTGTTTTTAACCTCTTTCGGAACGGCAAAGGTCATGTGGCGGAGGGGACCTACAGCTTTATGCGACATCCGAAACACGAGTCGCTACATCATCTGAAAAGCAGGCGGCGGTCACTCAACTTAAGCAGACCATTTACAAAGATAATGTTTCAGATAGTTATTTAATAATTTCAAATTGTTTAGAATGATCCATGCGAAATGTTTAGCTAATTCTGAACCACCCTGTACACAGTGTGGTTGATTTAGTATTTACTTGCTTGCATCACTCCGAACTACATCTCATACTGTAGCGACGTTGGTGGTAAATTCTGCCTGATATAAATCCCTAATTTGACCATTTAACAGTGTGTGCTACAGAACTACCTGATTGGGCTACTTTCAAATCGCATAACTTTTGGCGACTTTAAACGAATTTGTGGTTTCCTAAGATATATAAACCTTTTTCAGGTTCATTAAATATTCATGCGCTACCATTTATTTATTTATATAATATATATATTATATATATACACAGTATATATATATATATATATATATATATATATATATATATATATATTAATCAGTCGTTCCTTGTGAACAGACGTGTTTTATCGAGTGTCAAGTGTTATCAATTGAATAAGTGGTTTTCGTTGAAGTGTTTTAAGAAAAAAGTGTTCCGTGCATTCGTAACTAAATTACTTCGTGCTACTAATCATTCATTAACGAATATTTCATTTATTGACGTTATTCAGTACTATATTATTTGATCAAACCAAGGATACTGAACGTGGCTTGCCTTTTGTTTTTCAAATCAATCAAAAAACGTGCAGTCATAAGGTTCATTTTTCCGTGCTTCGAGAGGTCAGGTAGTGTGTCGTCAGAAACCGTGTGAAAAAAAGGAAAAAATCGGGTCGTATTGGGGACAGATAAGTGTTATAAATACTCTTCTTTTACAGATCTTTTGTCGGTAGCTTAATTCTATATTAATTTAGTATAAATTTGTGTTAGAAGAACCTGTTTCTGCGTTTCAAGAACGCGGTAGACCTACGCTGTAATTTATTAATTTCCAAACGCTCGTTTTTTTTTTGTTTTTTTTTGTTCAACTAATTAAAAGCATGGCACCCCCGTCAAGTACTTGCAGTCGCTGTGAAGGGAAATTTGCTGCTTACGCGTTTACAATGGCTAATAATAATGAACAGTTAGTTTGCAGGTGGTGCTCAAGCATGGAAGTCCTGAGGAACGAGTTAGAACGTGAGAGGGAGGCCAGGGTGAGACTTGAAGAAAGCGTGTTGCTCCTGACGGCAAAATTAGAATCCCTTGAGACTCCAGTTACGACCCCTCCTGCCTCGGTTTCTACTAATAATATAAATAGTACTAATAGCCCTCTCTCTTCCCCTAGTTTCCAACCCTTCGTTCGAGTGCGAAATGGAGCCCCATTGAGAAAAGCAAAGACCTGTCTACCAGTAATAACAAGCAATAAGTTTTCTGTTTTAGGTTTCGAAGATGCTGATGAACCGGAAATACGACTCGTTGGCGATTCCATTGTACGAGGGCAGCTCGAGGAATTCTGTGGAAGAAACCCTCGTCGTAGGCGCCGTTACTGCTACCCTGGTGAAAGGGTGGAGGATATAACTAATAGTGTTGACCATTTTACAGACGGTACCACCGAGGACACAACGTATGTTATTCATGTCGGTACTAATAACGTTTTAAATTCTAGATAGGAAGAACTGCTGGCTAGGTATAGGGACTTATTATAGCGACTAAAGGAGAAAACTAATAAAATTGTTTTAACAGGTATACTTCCTCGAATTATCCAACGAAGCGATTTCTACAGCAAGGCGACCTATATTAACAATAACCTAAAGTCTCTGCCAACAGGAAGGAGTGCATTTTGCAAATTTTTGGAACAGTTTCTACGGCAGGAGGGACTTGTTCCTCGAAGATGGACTTCATTTTAATGACGTTGGAGCTGCGCGTTTAGGAAGACTATTTCATAATACTGTCTCTTCTTTTCAGGCTGCCGCAACCCGAACGGTCCCAACGTAAATTCCACAAATTTCCCCTGCGCTCGCGAAGGTGTCGCAATTACAAACAATTTGAAGGTCTATCCTTAAATGCTCGTAGCCTACGAAATAAAATAAACGAATTTTTTTCTTTAATTGCTTGTAAAGACTATGATTTAATTGCGATAAATGAATCGTGGCTTAGCACTGAAACACGTGACTTTGTAGGGGAGTATCAAATTAAAGGTTATAGACTTTTTGTTAAAAACAGAATAGGTAGGCGAGGAGGAGGTGTTATGTTGTATATCAAAGATAATATTGCGAACGTTATAGAAGTAAAGCACTCAATTCCAGAACCGATAGATTCGACTATAGCAGAACTTAAATTAAACGACTTCAAACTTCTTGTTGCGGTTATATATAGGCCCCCTAATCAAACAGCTGATACGGACGAAGCGTTATATCGTGAACTAAAGAGAATAATCGGTAGTGAGCAGGTTTTAGTTATGGGTGACTTTAATTGCGCCAACGTGAATTACGATACAATGCAGGGAGAAGACGCGGAAGGTAATCGTTTAGTTAATTTTCTCGAGGATAGCTTTCTTATTCAAAAGGTTGGGGAACCTACGAGGTTGGACAGTATTTTAGATTTAGTAATAACTACGGATGATAGGCTAATTACTGATCTTCAAGTAATAGAACCGTTAAGCAATAGCGATCACAATATGGTAGAGTTTGTCCTCTCAGTAAGTCACTCGAAATCAACTAACTCGACTAAAATTCCTAACTTCCAGCACGCAGACTAGTAAATTTCGAAATAAATTTTCACACGTCAATTGGGAAAACGTAATGGGGAACTCCAACGCAAAACTAATGTGGGAATCGTTCGAAACGGTATTTAGGACTATAAATGAGGAATGTGTACCGTACAAAATTAAGCGTGCGAAAGTAAACAAGCCCTTGTGGTTTACTTCTAGAGTAGGAGACATTATAAAGAGTAGAGATAGGGCTTATAGGCTATATAAGTGCGATAAAGATAATCTGTTGTTACGAAACAACTACATATCTCTAAGGCGTGAAGCGAAAAGTGTAATAAAAAAGTCCAAGCGCGAATTGAAATCTCCATAGCTCGTGACGGTAAAGAAAACCCCAAGCGATTCTTTCAATACGTCAATAATAAAAATCCAGTAAAAAGTGTCTTGGGGCCTTTGAAAAATGTAAACGGAGATCTAGTTTCTGAAAACAAGGAAATGGCTATCTTGCTAAACGAATTTTTTACGTCAGTTTTTACTATAGAAGATCTAACGAATATCCCTACGGTCATGACATAATACCTTTTGATAATGGTAATATTTTGGATAATATCGTGGTTAGTGAAGGGCGGTAATGCGCTATATTGATAAAAAGAAAACGCGTAAATCACCGGGGCCGGATTCCATATATCCCATACAACTAAAAGAATTAAAAGATAGCATTGTTGTGCCGCTAACAAAGATTTTAATGCGTCTATTTCTGAGGGGTGCGTACCAGATAATTTCAAGTTAGCAAACGTGACACCTATCTTTAAGAAAGGCGATAAAGGTGCGGCGGGAAATTATAGGCCAATCAGTTTAACGTCTGTTGTAGGTAAGCTACTGGAATCAATAATTAGGGATCGTATAGTCGAACACTTAGAAGTGCATAAACTAGTTAGAAATACGCAGCACGGTTTTAGGCGAAACAAATCTTGCTTAACTAATCTTTTAGAATTTTTCCAAAGCGTGGTTGACGTTTACGATAGACATAGGGCGGTTGATGTAGTGTATTTAGATTTTCAAAAAGCGTTTGACACCGGGCCGCACAAAAGACTCTGAAAAAAACTAAGGCTCATGGAATCAGGGTGTAGTATAAATTGGCTAGAAGAGTGGTTGCGAGGCAGAAAACAGAGTGTGGTCGTTGATGGAGCGGAATCGTGTTGGGCTAATGTAGCGAGTGGCGTTCCTCAGGGTTCTGTATTGGGCCCTTGCTTTTTCTTATATATATTAACGATTTAGATGTCGGCCTAGTCAGTACAGTTTCAAAGTTTGCGGATGACACGAAGCTGGGTGGTAGGGCGATTAATGACGAAGATAGAGGTAAAATTCAGGAAGATCTGAATAAAATCGTTGATTGGTCAGTCACATGGCAAATGAGATTTAACGTTGATAAGTGCAAAATTTTGCATATAGGTTCGCGTAACGGTAATTTTGCGTATAGTATGTCAGGGAAAGATTTAACAAGCGTAGAGCAGGAAAAAGATTTAGGAGTTATAGTCACTGGTGATTTAAAAGTAGCGAAACAAAGTACAGCAGCGGTCAAGAAGGCGAACAAAGTGTTAGGTTTTATAGCTCGGAATTTTGAGTACAAATCGCGCGATATTATAGTTCCTCTTTATAAATCATTAGTTAGATACCATTTGGAGTACGCGATCCAATTTTGGAATCCGTATATGCGCAAAGATATAGACAAAATCGAAAGAGTTCAAAGACGAGCAACTGAGATGATTCCGTCGCTTAGGTCAAAGTCGTACGAGGATAGGCTTAAGGAGTTAAAATTGACAACACTCGAGACTAGGAGGCTAAGGGGTGATCTAATCCAGGTTTTCAAAATTATGAATGGGTTCGATAACGTAGATAGATAGCTTTTTGGAAATATCTCAATATAATAGGACTAGAAATAACGGGTGTAAGTTGACAAGTAGAAGGTTCGAGACAGCAGTTGCGAAAAACTTTTTTACGCATAGAATAGTAAATAGCTGGAATAGTTTGCCGGTAGAAGTAATTAGTAGCACTTCTATAAACATGTTTAAAAATCGATTAGACAAATATATTGATAGATTGGGTATAGTTTAAGGTAGTAAAAGTAAGGCTTTGTGGTGATCGATCCCACAGCTCAACACAAGTGTTGTGGGATATAGGGAGGCAGCATCTTGGGTTAGGGGATACTCTCTGTCCTTACATACCCCATTTAGAGAGATTCCTCTGCCTAGCGGTGCCCACCATAGTACTGTGAAGTATTGAAAAACTCATGATCTTCACTTGCCCCACAAACACCTTGAAATGGGAGACCCAAAATGGGTGCGCACACATTCTACATTACTGTACAGTCTTTACAGCCACACCTACACTTTTCCTCCTAAGTATATATATTGTAATGTACATGTAAATTTTGACTTGGTCCGCAATCGACATGGACCGTGGCTTATTCTTCGTTGGCAAGGTACTAGTATTGATGGATACCGTAATGAAATTGACTGGATTCTTTGGATCTGATATATTTGCATGTTGGTTATAAATAGATATAGAGTGTAACATATTTGTGGATAGTAGTCAATTATGACTTGATCCTCTGGATCCAGAGATTCTATCTTTAGTTTTAAATCGATAATTAATTAGTTTTAAATCGAAAATTAATTAGTTTTAAATTGATAATTAATTAGTTATGCAAAAATTGGACATTGCCAATGTACAGGCAGTTTTTGCATAAATTTCTTATGTTCTTGTGGTTCGGAACCCACGTAAAATTGTAGGTCCCCTCCGCCACCACGGAGGACATACACAATTACGAACACAGTTAGGTAGACCAACCATGAGTGGATCCTAGGGTCTTTGTTGGTCTGTAACATTATAGCATATATATATATATATATATATATAACCTTTGCGCCTCGGTGGTGTAGTGGTTAGCGTCGCTGACTACGAATCCATCGGCCCCGGGTTCGAGACCCGACGGCAGCCGGCGCGCAGTAAAACCCAGCTGTTCATCCTTCCACACAATAAAGAAAGTGGTTGGTAGATAAATGGGTACCCTAGGTGGCCTAGTAGTTAAGACGCTGAGCTGCTGATGGGGCGTGGTTCGGATTCCACGTTAAACTGTAGGTCTAAGGTGGAGTGAAAAGCTTGACCTTCGTCAGAATGAACAATTCGGGCGGAAGCTAACCAAAGGTATATATAGAGGCCCAAAAGTCATGATTGGATAGGCTTTATTCTAACCTATTTTACAACGTAGCCAACCCGCAGGTTTAAACCTGTGAACGCACAGTATGGAATCCAAAATAAAGTTTGAATTTCATAAAAAAAAAGTCTCGAATAAAAACAGTAAAAATAAATAAATTTCACTCGATCGTGATTTTTGGACCACTCTGTAGTTAAAAAGAAAAGTTGCCAAAAAAGATTTTACCTGCAAAGAACTTAAAATTTACCAATTGTGTTCTATATTACACCACACCGAAAGAAGTCGGTATTAATTCCCAGAAGAGGTAAGGAACCACGAATCTCTTAAATAGAAACCTTTTTTGAGGGGGGGGGGGATGGAGAAAAAAGGTGGTTTAAAAGTTAAAAAAAAGTTGTTTTTTAAGAAGAAAAATGAGAGATGATGTGAACGAAGAGATGTTTTAGGTTCACTGGGACACGATACGCTCGTTATACCTTAAAAAATTAGTATAACGTATCGCTTATTTTCATACAGACTGAAAAATGAAATCTACTGTTTTTTCCATCACTCACACACACACACACACACACACACACGGAGGAAAATTTAATGGAAATTAAATTTATGAACGTAATACATTAGCACTAAAATGTTCAAATTGATGCCTTGTTTTGGAACTTTTTTTTTTCTGCAGGTAGAATAACAAGCAGTAGCTAATATGGAAGCAAGTTACACTTCTGAGGAAAAGTTCCCAAAACAACACATCAATTCCAATATTTCTTTTAGTTCTACTGTATTACCTTTGTAAATTTCATTTAAAATAAATTTTCCTACGAAACCGGACTTATGGGACACCCTGTATATAGCTTTTTTTTTTTTTTTTTTTTTTAATCCAGTTTTCCCAACACACACACACACACACGCGACTATATAATATAATACATTTGTTTCCTTCAACTTATATTACTTTTTATTTTGTTAAACAAAGTTAAACAAAACTTTATAGCGAAGGAATATAACAATAGACTTACGGAAAACTTAACTTATTTTAAGTTACTTGCAAGTTTCGGTCGGGATGTTTTGCATTTAAACTGAAAAAGCACAAATATATATATATATATATATATATAATATATATATTATTATATTATATATATATATACACCTCGTTAACCTCGGTGCTGTTCCGTGCGTTTGGTTTCTCTTCACACAAGGTCAAGCTGTTGGGCCCGCCTCTAGGTCTGGCTTGGTGGAGGAGCGAGGGCTTCCGCTCTCCACCGCACACACCCGGCTCATCTGGTACCGTCCTGAGCCAGGCATCTCGTCTTCTCTTGAAGACTTCAACTTTGACCCCTGTAACGTTTCTGAGGTCCTTTGGAAGCTGGTTAAAAAGTCTTGGCCCCCTGGCAACCAAGCTATTTTCCTTCAGTGTTGAAGAGGTCCCTTTGTCGGGCCTTTAATTTGGGAACACTACACATTCTGCCTTTTCTATTTTCCAGTGTTGTTTGAATGGGAATTGGGTTTAGTTTTAGGTTTGGTACCAGTTTTTCGATCATTTTTCATATGTAGATTATGGTGTACCTCTCTCTTCTTCTTTCAAGGGAGTACAGATTTAGTTTACGTAGTCTTTCCCAATAGTTGAGTTCTTTGCAGCCATCAATCTTGGCTGTGAAATGTCTTTGCGTTTCTTCTAATTTATTAGTGTCTTCCTTTTTATATGGGGACGTCAAAACTGAGCAGTATTCAAGTTTTGGTATAATCAGTGTTTTTAGGAGGGGAATCATTGCTGTCCTGTCCCTTCTTTTGAACGTTCTTAGTACCTGTCCCGCTACTCTTTTTGCTTTATTTATCGCTATCTGATTTTGTGTTTCGAATTTTGCATCATTGGTCATTGTTACCCCCAGATCGCTCGCTTTCGTGCCTCTCTGAATTTCTTGTCTATCTGGAGCTTTCCTATTTTGGCTGCCCTAGAGTGGGTCCTCGGGCCTTTGGTGGTCTGTAATTTCTGTAATACTATCTGTAATAATATGCAGTCTGTTTAAGTTCCTCTTTTCTACCATATCTTAAGAGCTGAAATTTCTCGGTGTTAAATGTCATGTTGTTGTTTGACTATTTGTATATTTTGTTCGTGTCCCTTTGCAAAGCCTCCACTTCATTTACATCGCTGATTTTTCTGCTGATCTTTGTATCGTCTGCAAAGGATGTTATTACAGTATACTGTTGCTGTTTACTCCGCTGTCTATGTCTGTTAGCATGATAATGAACAAGAGTAGGGCCAGTACTGTACCTTGTGGTACTGAGCTGCGTACTTCCGATTCTGATGATGATATACCTTGAATTTTGACGACCTGTAGACGTTCTCTGAGGAAGTTGTAGATCCATTTTCCCACTTTACCTTTTATTCCCATATATTTAATTTTATGTGCTATTATACCGTGATCACATTTGTCGAAAGCTTTAGCAAAATCCGTGTATGTAACATCGTAGTTGTCATTGCCTTCCAGTGCATCTAGGATATTGTTGTAGTGTTCTATTAGTTGTGATAGGCATGATTTACCTGATCGGAGTCCGTGCTGATTTTCGTTGAATCTTTCCAGTGTCTCCAAGAAATCATAAACTCTCTCTCTAACTATTCTTTCAAATACTATGGTGAGGTGGGACGTCAGTGACACTGGTCTATAGTTCTTTGTTTGAGATCTGTCCTCTCCTTTATATATAGGGAATAATGTTTGCTCTTTTCAAGATGCTCAGTATTTCCCCAGTGTCTAGGGATCTTCTCCATATCCAGTATAAAGGTGTAGCTATTTCATTTTTACAGTTTTTAATCAATAATGCGTTCCAATTGTCCGGAGCTGCAGCCGAATGTGGTTTCATTTGTCCTATAGCTCTCGCTACATGTTCTGGGGTAAAATCAAATTCTGTTATACACGCTCCTTGCAATTTCTCTTCAAAGAATGCATCAATGTCAGGTATCGCTTTGCTACTTTTTGGGGTACTATTAAGTTGTGGTCCGAGATAATGGTTGGGGTTATTTTTATATCAGCAATAAAGTTCGTGTTATTCGTGAATACCAGATCTAGGCAATTATTTTTTCAGGTATTTTCTCTATCTCCTGTGTCAGCATAAACTCATTTGTGAGAGCCATCAACATTTTTGCTTGCTCCTGGTCTTCTCTTGTGCCCCCCTTGTCCTGGTGGATATATATAGATTCCTATCCACCTTTTTGTTTTTTATAAATGGGAAGTTAAAGTCTCCGCATTGGAGGATGGGGGAGGAGGGTTTATAGCCTTTATTAGTTTTCTGATATCATCAATGGCCTCCGAGAATTTTTCGGTTGGGGTGTTTGGAGGTCTGTAGATGACTTAGTATCACATTTAGTTTTTCTATTTTCACTGCTAGGAGTTCCACAAAGCTGTTTGATTTACTTATTATCGTCTCCGTCATATGACCTTCATGTACATATATAGCACAGCCACCTTTACGTCTCTTTCTTCTATCCGCTCTTAGTAAGTTGAAGTCCTCTATATTTATCTCTTTCTTATCAATACAATATTCACAGTTTTCACAATTTCCTTGGCAATCCTTAAGATGAGTTTCTGTAAAGCATGCGATGTCCGCCCTTGTTTCGTCCATAAATCCTTTCAGGTATGAAACTTTGTTGAGTGATTGGTTTGGTCTTATTCCTTGAATATTAGCCAGGACAATATTTATGTTCTTTATTTTCGTTGCCTCTTGTGCATTTCAAGTTCGTTTTCCTTCGGTGTCGCTTGTTTTGTTGCCCTCTGGTCTTCCGAGAGAGATCCGTTTCCGCCTACCTGTTCTGGTAGCTTCTTGCCCGGAAGCGGTTTGGCTCGGGGATTTCCAACTGTCAATTGCATGCGTTAGATGACATTTAGCAGCCGTATCGTGTCTGCGATGTTGAAAAAAATTTTTGTTCGCTTATTGTGTTCCTATTTTTGTTCCTATTGTTATTGTTATTCCTATTGTCATTTAAACTTTGTCCTTTGGGCTTGTCGAGAGATGTTGATAGTAGCATTTTTTCCCGTATTTGCAGGTTCCATATTTTGCGTAAGTCCTGCAGATGTCCGGGTGGTAGAATTTGCATCTGTCTCCAAATTTACAATGACCATTATTATAGAAGAAATTGCATATTGGGGGATGTTCATATATACATTGTCCTCTTTTAAATCTGCAATTATCTTTTATATAATATCTGCATATAATTCCTCCCCCATATTTACTCGTGGCCTTTGTTTTTTGCTCCTTATTGGGGAACAGTTTCACTCCGTTTTCTTGGTTGCCCTCTTGTCTTTTCCTACTTGTGCTATTTGTGTTAATGTCCTTCGTTGCCCTTACACACACTGTTGTCTTTATACTCTTTCGCCTGCATGGTTTCGGCCTCGTTGTGTGACGGTATTTTATTTTTTTCTACTTCGCCTTTCTTCGTTTCTTCCGTTTTCCTCTGTTCTTTATTCCCATTTTCCTCTTTCATTTTCTTCTCATAGTCTCTTTCTGCTTTAAATATCGTAAGAGAGTTTATTTCGGTCATGCAGTTTTCGCAGAAAAATTTTATTCCATTAAGTTGCTTCGCGTTCGTTATAAGGGAGATTTTTTCATCTTCCCATTCTAGGCATCTAAAATCAAAAAGCAGCTGACAAAGATCACACCTCATCGCCTCTCTCTCATTTGCATCACTGCAGATACCACAGAGTTGCAGGAATTTATTTACCATTTCCATGTTACTGATAGAGGGTAGCCGCTGGTGCACAAAATTAACTCAAAAAGGGTATTATGGGAAGTATGGGTGGGGTTGACTCAATCTGAGTGAAGGAAAGTATTTTCCGTTACTCCGGGGGATGGAGGATGTGGCACGCTGTATACTTCTCACTGATTTGTGCTCGCGACTGTGGCTGCGGGGGATAATGGGAGGGTATTTGTAAGAATTTCGATCGGCAGCTAATTTTGTTCACCAAGAAACAGTCGGAAAAATGTTGTATAGATTAATTCGCTTCGTTTTTATTTACTTTTTGATATATGCCGTGATTTTTACTCTTTGAAAAATACCACTATGCACTATCAATTAATTCACAATATCGGCACCGTTTAAAACTGATTAACTGCAGGATTTTTACTGTAATACCGCTTTTATTCGGACTTTGATCGAAACACGTGTAACCGTCACACCAGCAAAACAAACGGATATATATAACCTTTGGTTAGCTTCCGCCCGAATCGTTTATTCTGACGAAGGTCAAGCTTTTCATTCCACCTTAGACCTACAGTTTAACGTGGAATCCGAACCACGGCCCACTAGCAGCCCAGCGTCTTAACCACTAGGCCACCCAGGGTACCCATTTATCTACCAACCACTTTATTGTGAAGAAGGATGAACAGCTGGGTTTTTGCTGCGCGTCGACTGCCGTCACTGGGTCTGGATCCCGGGGCCGATGGATTCATAGTCAGCGACATTAATCACTACATCACCGAGGCACACACATACATTATATATATATATATATATATATATAATATATATATATATACACGGTGTTTCACAACCGGTTTGCCATACTTTAGGGGTGATATCGAGTAAAAAAGTTAATACAACATAGGTGCTATTTCCAAATGTTACAGAGCTACGGACGTTTAATGTGTACAAACAATAAATCCCTACTTGTGTGTAATTCGATACATGGCAGAACTGGTGGTAGTTTCAGTTAACGAAGTTACCACTACTAATCCTCAGTTTTTTCTTTCAGTTTGTCCTTATCTATGGTACGAGACACTGTGTTGCGCTAAAGTAAATCAAAATGACAACAGTTCACACCCGCTGAATACTCTGATATACACTTCATTTATGGATTCTGTGATGGTAACAGCAGAGCGGCAGTTGAGGAATATCGAAGACGTTTTCCGAACCGCTGAATACCGGACAGGCAAGTGTTTAATGACACACACCAGAGATTAAGGGAAACAGAGACAATTGTTCCACGTAATCAAGAACATGTAGCACGACGGCCCGTTGCTGTGGAGGAGCGAATACTGGCCTAGTACAACGTAGCCCAACTACCGGTGTTGGAAGGATTTCTAGACGAATTGGTGAATCCGCATCGAGTGTATGGCGAACCATACATGATGAGGGTTTTTATCCCTATCATTTGCAAGGTGTGCACGCTCTTCAACCGGATGAATACGATAAACGTATTCAATTTTGCTGTTGAAGCACAATTCATTCGGGATGGAATTAACAATAGACGAAATTTTCACTTGTGGTCCGCCGATAATCCCCACGGTATCGTTGAAGGAAACTTCCAACATCGATTCTTGGTGAATGTTTGGTGCGGTGTAATTGGAGATCAGCTGATTGGACCATTCGTTTTGGGACAACGATTAACTGTTGATATTTATTTGAATTTCCTGACGAACGAATTGCCGCTTTTGATGGAGGACGTGCCCTTGGAGACAAAGCGCAGGACGTTCTTTCGGCACGATGGGGCGCCACCACATTTTGGTCATGTTACAAATTACTTGAATCAGTGGTACGGAAATCGTTGGATTGGTCGTGCTGGTCCAATATCGTGGCCCCCCAAGATCTCAGGACCTAACCCTGCTAGATTTCTTTTTATGCGACCTTATGAAAGAGATGGTCTACAAGACCAAAGTACAAATGAGAGAGGAACTCCTGCGTCGGATTATAGATGCCGCTGCTTACATACGAGAACACCCCGAAATTATTCAATGGTCAGTGGACTCTTGTTTGGAAAGAGCAAGGCTATGCATTGAAAACCGAGGCGGATATTTTGAACATTTATAAGGTGTATCTCAAAATGTTACAATAAATGCATCAGATTAATACTCTCGTTTATTTTTTCCATGCACCTTAAAACGTCCATAGCTCCGCAACGGTTGGAAATCACACCGATGTTCTATTAACTTTTTTATTCTATCTCACCCCCCACCCCCAAATAATGGCAGACCGGTTGTGAAACACCCTGTGTATATACACACACACCCTCGTGTATATATATATATATATACACACACACAATGGTGATCCGTTTGGGTATGGATAAAATAAAAACGCTGTGAGAATCTACCGAGAAGTGATACAGCGCTCATCTGTTGCAGTGTGGTCATAAAAGGTGGGAATTTGTAATAGGCTAGGTCATCCGCTGCCAGACGTAGGAGCGCCATCTGCTGTCAGACTTATGAGATATATGCCAGTTTCGAAGATGGCGGCGAATGCACAACGTGCGAAGTTTGAGAGTGTGACAGCAAATGTGCGGTACCACTGCACTATGGAGTCGTATTTAGGAGCTTTTCGAACACCATGCACACGGCGAAACGCACGCTGTACCTGTCATACTCTCAAACTTTGCACGTTGTTGTGCATTCGCCGCCATCTTCGAAACTGGCATATGTCTCATAAGTCTGACAGCAGATGGCGCTCCTACGTCTGGCAGCGGATGGCATAGCCTATTACAAACGCCCACCTCTTATGACCACACGTGTAACAGATGAGCACTGTATCACTTCTTGGTAGATTCTCATAGCGTTTTTATTCTATCCATACCTAAACGGATCACCCTGTATATATATATATATATGTATGAGAAAAAGAGTTACAAGGAAAAGAAGTACCTTAAAAGGCCTTGCGGCCCATACCGAGGTGGTACCAATGGCCCCGGGTGTCAGGGAAAAATTCATACACCCTCAAATAGTGTGCAAGATTCGGTCTAACCTTTCCTTGAACTGATCCACAGACGAACTGTTCACAACCTCTGAAGGTGGCCTGTTCCACGTGTCATAGATCTTATAGGTAAAGTAATTCCTACACTAGTGCTAAACCGTTTCAAGTCCCACTTCCAACGATTGTTGCGAGTTGAGTTATCATTTAAACTAAACATGCTTCTAAAATAGACATCGTTGAACCCGCGTAACAGCTTGAAAACATCGATGAGTTTCCCGCGAAAACAAATTCAGGGCGTGTAAGCGTCGATTGTAGCCCATATGCATAACGGAAGGGATTAACTTTGCGGCCCTCGCCTGGACTCGCTCCAGCCTGTCAATATCTTTCCTGAGGGTAGGCGACCAGAACTGCACAGCATACTCCAGGTGCGCCGAACTAGGGAATTGTACAGAGAGAGAGAGAGAGAGAGAAGAGAGAGAGAGAGAGAGAGAGAGGAGAGAGAGAGAGAGAGAGAGAGAGAGAGAGAGTTACAAGGACAAGAGGAAGCCTCAAAGACCTTTCGGTCCACTCTGGGAGGTTCCTGTTATTAAAAGTTTATTTTTCTTTCAACTATCCTAGCAGTAGTAGAAAACTGGATAGAAAAGTAGAAGGCTCTCTCCCCACCCTCCGCTCCCTGCCAGAGGCAGGTACGGAAAAAGGTTGAAGAAAATACCTTGACCCTGGAAAAGTAGCCAAGGAAATTTTACAGGAAAGTGGAGAATATATAAATAGCTCTATATTTAGCTTGCTCACAGAGACACCGTGCAAACGAACTCCTGCAGAGTTTTCTTATGTTTTAATCTTAAACTATGAGAGTATTCAGTACTTTGTCTAGCCTATTTTTAAACACATTTACACTTTGACTGGAAACAACCTCTGAGGGAAGTTGGTTCCAGATATTAACTATTTTATAGGAAAAGAAATTTCCACAGACAGAGGTCCTAAATGTCTTTAGTTCCAGTTTAAACCCATTATTTCTTGTCGGATTGGCATTAAGTGAGAATAGCAGTGGTGGGCACCGTTAACCAAAAAGTTAACTTCGTTAACCGCTAATCCGTTAACCAAAAAGTTAACTTCGTTAACCGTTAAACATGTAACGGAAGTTACCGATAAACCGTTAACGTTAACTTTTATTATAAAAAAAATGAAAAACACAATATATATATAAAATTTAATTTTCCCTCTTCTTCTCGTTCTCCATTTTGTCCATGAGATGCATGTTGCCCTTCATGAAAATTAGCATATCAAAGTTTTCATCAGACAGGGATGATCTCTTGGCCCTCAGGATGTCCTTGCCCATAGAGAACAAACGCTCCACTGCAGCACTGGAGGGGATGGCTGTGTTGAACTTGATGAACAAGTCCACCAACACTTGCTCACCCAAGAAGGCAGCATCTGTCAGCAAGTCCTTGGAGTTGGTCTCCAGCCAGGTCTTGACCAAGTTCTGGGCCTTGCCCTTGAGTGACCTGTGGCTTCTGCTGCTCTCTTTCGTCTGGATGACAGCACTGAAGTCCTCCTCCTCCTCCTCCTCCTCGTTGTTGCTGCCTCCACTGTTGCTGCCCACTTCGTTGGACTGCTGCTTCATGGCCTCCTCGACTGTACCCTCCATGCTTTTCCTCACCCTGGCGACCTTGGTGTTGTCATACTTGTCCAACCAGATGAGGCGAAACCTGGGATGGAAGGCAGCAGCCAGCTGGCATTCGTCATCCTCCAGGAGGGGCCCAAACCTTTTGTCGATGCCTGCCAAAAGTGATCTTACCTGATCAGTTTTATGGTTCTTGAAATGTATCAAGGAGACTACTAATAAGGTACTCACAGACATATTATAAATATACATGACTTACTTGACAACGATTATTTTTAAATATTCACTAGCACAAACATGTTGCGCAAGAGACAGACTGCAAATGAAACGAATGTAGTTATTTGTTGTAATTGTTACATATATATTATTGAAAGTGCCTTAAAATGCTCGTGATATTTCTTGAAAGAAGTTGAAACATTCAACTCAAATGGCAAATCTTTCCGCCTGATTTTACAGTCAACCATGTTTTGCTCAAACCAATGCCATAAATAACTACCATATTTGGTAAGAGACAAATTGTGGCGACGGAAACAAATATATCGCCTGATTTTGCACTGCGGAAATGGAAATTCGTTCATCACTATTAACAGTGGCGGATTAATTGCGCACCTGCTCAGCACTGAAAATAATAGAAACTTTTAAACGTTTATTTATGAATTTTTTGGGTTAACGGACTTGAGTTAACGGAAGTTAAATGTAACGGAAGTTAATTAGTCCGATAATGATTTTCAAAGTTAACTTAAAAGTTAAATCGTTAACGAAAAAGTTAACTTCGTTAATTAACGATTAACGGATTAACGGTTTGTGCCCAGCTTTGAGAATAAGTTTCTGTAATCTACCCTGTCTATTCCTTTGAGCATCTTGAAGACTTGAATAAGCTGACCCCGCAACCTCCTCGTCTCTAAGCTAAACAGGTTTAGGCGCTCCAATCTCCGTTGGTAGCTTTGCATTCTCAGTGAAGGGATCAATTTTGTAGCCCTTGCTTGTACTCTTTCTAACCTTTCTATATCCTTCCTGAGGGATGGAGACCAAAACTGCGCACAGTATTCCAGTTGAGGTCTGACTAGAGAATTATAGAGACACATTACAGTCTCCTTGTTCCGAAACTGGAACTGTCTTTTAATATAACCTAATAATTTTAAGGCCCTCTTTTCGACTTCTGCACAGTGCTTCGACGGTTTCAGATCGTTGCTGATATAGACTCCCAAGTCTTTCTCTAGATCCGTCTCAGTAAAGTTCCTTCCCAAGAGAGAGTAATCGGTCTTCGGGTTTTTATAACCTATGTGCGTTACCTTACATTTGTCCAAGTTGAATGGCATCTGCCAAGTAGCAGACCATTCGCTCAACCTGTCAAGATCATTCTGAAGCGTTCTTACGCCCTCCTCAGTACCTACACTACTTCCTAATTTCGTATCGTCTGCAAATTTTGAGATTGCGCTTAGAAGCCCGACGTCTATATCGTTAATATAGATAATAAAAAGTAAAGGACCCAGAACGGAACCCTGTGGGACACCACTGGTGACGGGCGCCCACTCCGAAGCCACTGCATTTATTACCACTCTCTGCTTTCTATCTTTAACCAATCCTCAATCCAGTTGGAAACGAGCCCGGTGATTCCTAGTCCTTTGACTTTAGCTATCAATCTAGCGTGAGGGACTTTGTCAAGGCTTTTTGAAAGTCGAGATACACTATATCTATTGCCCTACTTGCATCGTACAGTGTATGCATATTATGGAAAAAACTCTAACAGGTTTGTCAGACAGGATCTATGTCGCCTAAATCCATGTTGAGAATAAAAAATTAGATTGTTAGATTCAAGGTGATACACAATACGTTTCGTAATGATGGATTCCAACAGTTTACCGACAACTGATGTTAAACTGATCGGGCGATAATTACAAGGATTTTCCCTATCACCCTTTTTAAAGATAGGGAAAGTTCCAACCGACTGGAAGTTAGCAAATGTAACACCTAACTCGATTGATTGTTTGAATATGGTTACTAAGTCGTCAACAACATTGTGGCTAACCTCTTTTAATACCCTTGGAAGAAATAAGTCGGGACCAGGTGATTTGTATTTATTCATCTTATCAATTAATTGCTGTACCTCATTTCTCGTAAAACTTATGGTCTCTACGGGATTGTCACCATCATATGTAATCCGAGGACTTGGTACTTCTATTGTGTCTTCCTCCGTGAAGACTGTAACGAAGAACTCGTTTAACGTATTAGCTATATCTTTATCACCGAATTTCAGTACGCCATTTCTATCTTTTAAGGGGCCTACAGAATTTTTAATTGGCTTTCTGCTATTAACATGGGCAAAAAATTCTTTTGGGTTAACTTTACAGAGTGAGGCAACTCTAACTTCTTCTTCACGTTTGGCTGATCTAATTAAGGACTTAACCCTCCTACGTAGGTTTATATAGTTTTCTGAATTAGTGTGGTTGAAATGCGACTTAAGTAGTTTGTAGGCTCTATTTCTTCCCGTAATAGCCCTCCTAATTTCGTTGTTAAACCATTTCGGTGACTTTGTTGACAAGGAAACCATTTTAGTGGGTATAAAAGTGTTCTGTAGTATTCTAAATTGACCCCTATATATGAGAGAGAAAGAGAGAGAGAGAGAGAGAGAGAGTTACAAGGAAAAGAAGTACCTCAAAAGGCCTTGCGGCCCATACCGAGGAGGTACCAATGGCAACGGGTGCCACGGAAAATTTTGTACACACTCAAATAGTGTGCAAGATTTGGTCTAACCTTTTCTTGAACTGATCCACAGAGGAACTGTTCACAACTTCCGAAGGTAACCTGTTCCATGTGTCACAGATCTTAACGTAAAGTAATTCCCACACACACTAGTCCTAAACCGTTTCAAATCCAACTTCCAACCATTGTTGCGAGTTGGGTTATCATTTAAACTAAACATACTTCTAAAATCGACATCGTTGAACCCGCGTAAGAGCTTGAAAACCTCGATCAGTTGACCGCGCAGCCTCCGAGTTTCAAGCGAAAACAAGTTCAGGGCGCGTAACCGTCGATTGTAGCCCATATGCCTAACGGAAGGGATTAACTTTGTGGCCCTCGCCTGCACTCGCTCCAGCCTCTCAATATCTTTCCTGAGGGTGGGCGACCAGAACTGCACAGCATACTCCAGGTGCGGCCGAACAAGGGAATTGTACAGTGAGAGCACAATCTCCTTGTTCCGAAACTGAAATTGCCTCCTGATATAACCCAATAGTTTCTGGGCTTTCTTTTCCACCTCTCCACACTGTTTCGTAAACTTAAGGTCGCTGCTAATTAGCACACCCAAGTCCTTTTCTAAATCAGTCACTGTTGAAAAAAGTGGTTAGAAATAGCCGCATATATTTCCAAATAAAATATAAACCAAATAAATAAAAATAAAAACCCTCGTTTCTAACCAACTAGTGAAGTTGGGTTTCCCCAATTAACAAAAAGAAAAAAAAAAAGTTTCTGGGACAAAGAAAAACGGAGCTTTGGCCAGTCTTGAAATTTTTTGACCGCATGAAGCGGGCCTTTTTTTCTCAAAAAAATTAAAATGCTCGTGGTTACCCAAACCGGGAAACTTAGTCAACCTTCAAACCTAACAACCTTTAATTAAACCTTATCCTTAATTAATAACCACTGCAATTAATCAAAACCCATGTTTAACTAAATAGAGGCCTATCAGAACTAGGTGCAAGTAAGTTAAAGAAAATAACTAAGGTAAGAGAAAAAACTAGGTACCTAGACGAAACTCGAACCGGGCTACAACGGCCCTAACTCAATAATTAAATGGCTGTTATAGCCCCTATTAAAACCTAAAGGCAATATAGCCTAACTTAACTAAAACTTAAAAAACCTTAAACCTTAAACCTTTAAAACCAAAAACTTAAGGGCAATCCAGCCCTAGCCTAACTTAACCTGCAAAACCTAGGTCTGGGAAATAGCCCCTACAAATAAATAACCTAGCAGTGTGTTAAACAATAACTAAAACTTAACAATAAAATTCAAACCTGGAAACTAAATGAAACTTATGAATCAGTTAGAAACTGAAAGGGTAACGTTCAACTGGCAACTTCATTTTTGGTAAGTCTAAATTAATTTTGATGAATTTAGCTTCACCATAGTTAGTAATCTGGCTGCTGACCAAATTTAACCTGAAAACCACTGCAACCTACAGTGAAAAAGTCTGTAGCTGTGTTGACAGTGTCTAAATAGGCCATTATTATTTCTATAATTACGAGTCTATTTAAAGTAAACTTAACCTTAATACTACACCTAAATAAAAATAATCTCTCAAGAAACTAAATAATAAATTTTTCAATATGGCGCCCCCGGGTGGGCAGTCGAGAAGTTAGTTACCCTTTTTTGTTTTAATTCTGATACAATAGTTTTAAATCCAGTGAATTAAATTTTTTACATAATCTGAAAATTTAAATATAAATATTTATAATAAACCTAAAAATGGCTAATCAAACTGAAGCCACTCGTGGAAAAAGTATGGAGACTGGTTGGGAAGTGATGTGGAAGCACTTGAAACTAGTAAACTGGTAAAAAGGAGGGGAGCAATCAGAACCTCAGCTACTAAACTTTTAGCTACAATCAAAGAGAGATGGGATGATTGGACTGAGGAACAAAAAAATTCACATGCTCGGCTTTTGTCCTCACAACTGGACAAGTTACAAAATTTAGACGAGGAAATCCTTAGAATGTATGTTTGTTCCGAAGGCTTCTCAGAGGATAAACAAGAAAACTAGATGAAAAAAATAGTTATTACCACTTTGAAATAGATCAAATGATACAAGCATTAACAACTAAAAAAGAAAATAATGCCGAAGCCAAACCTAAACTAAGAATAAGTACTAAAATTCCTGAGCTTCAAATATTACCATTTGATGGAAATCCCTCTAAATTTCAAAACTTTAAGACCTCATTCAGAAACATTTATGATAACATAGGTCTTTCCGAAGAAGAGAAATTTGCCTACCTAAAACAACATTTGAGTGGAAACCCTGCCATTCAAATAAACTGCATGCAAGAAAGTAAAACATCTTATGAAGAAGCATGGCAGCAGTTGGAGGGCTGTTATGCAACACCAGGCCAAATTAAATTCTCCATAATAAAATCCTTTTAACTAAATCCATAATAACCAAAAATTTTAAATCACTTCATGACTTTCAAGCAGATATGCACTCTACCATAAATTTAATGCAAACTCAAAAATTAGAATTAGAAGATATACTCTTGTATGTATATTATAATAAACTAACTCAAGAAACTCAGGAATTTTTAAGAACTTGTGGTTTAAACTCTATGACCACTTTAATAAGTTTAAAGAAGCAATTGCTGAAGCTACCAAAACCTTAGCTAATGTTAATTTTGATCTGGAACAAAGTGAGTTAACTACCTTGATACCTAAACAAAAAAGAAACTTCTCTCCAGAACCAGCCAGAAAACCATGGTATTCTGGCCAAACTACAGCTGCTCTGGCGGTTTCTACCCAAAGACAATCCTCAAGAAGAGCTCAATATACTGACCAGAGAGAACCTTACTGCAAATTGTGTAAGAAAAACTCTCACAGAATCTCAAAATGTGATTCTTTCCCTGAAAGTTGGGATAAACTGAAAAAACTTGCTAAATTAAATTATTGTACTAAATGTACCTCATCTAAACACCAAGCCAAAGAATGCCCCATTCTTTACAACCCTGTTCATTTTGTAGGTTTTCTAACCATTTATCCTTCCTTTGTACCAAACAAAAAGGAAAACCAGAGGAAGATAAGAAAACCAAAACCAGTACGGAAGTAGCTACCCAAAAAGAAAACTCAAAACAAGGGAAACAAGTTACTAACTTATTAAGTTTAAAAAACACTGATCAAGAAGTAGCATTAATCCTTCCATGCAAATGAGAATAAGAAACTCAGAAAAATCAATTAAATGCAGAGCACTTTTGGATAATTGTAGTCAAGCCAGCTACATTACCAAGGAACTTGTGAAAAAATTAAATCTTCCAACTAAACACTACGAGGAATCCATAACCATAACAGGATTTATAGCCAACAAGAAACAACCAAATTATGAAGTAGCTATAATTAAATTGGAGGATTCTAGAAACCCTGGAAACTACCAAGAAATAGAAGCCATCATAATTGATGATATTAATATTAAATATGAAGTTCCAGGATTACTGAAACTTCAAACTTATTTAAAATCATTAAATTATCAGCTTGCAGATCACTTTGAAGCTGATGAAGTGGCTGACTTCATGTTAATTTTTGGGGCTGCAACCCACAAACTTTTTGCCCTCAGCAGTCATCAGATTCATACTGCCTCTTGTTATAAATCTCCCTATGGAATACTTTTATTGGGTTTCCCTTCAGATTACTACCCTGAAAAAGAAAAAGAACCAATAAGAGATCAGATCAGCTTCTGTATTACCAACCCGCTACCTACTAGTACAACTTCTAATGAAGATCTAAAAAATTGAACACCAGATTGCACAATTTAGCAAACTAGAAAACTTGGGTATTTCTGGGGATGAACCATTTTCAAACAAAGAAAAAGATCTGATTGCAAACTTTGAAAAGGAAGTTAAAATAGAAGATGAAAGATTGTCTGTTAAGGTACCATGGAATGACCAAAAAGATAAAATTTCACCAAACTTTAACTATGCTATTAGCAGGTTAAAGTCCACTTGCAAAAAATTAAAAAAAGATAACTTAATGCAACCTTATTCAGACATCCTTGAACAACAATTCCAGGAAGGAATAATAGAAGAAGTACCTCTAACAGAACACTTAAGACAAGCAGGAAATTTTTTACCTCATTTTCCCGTAGTTCGCCCTGGGGTACAAACAACTAAAGTTAGGATTGTAGTAGATCCCTCGGGTAAAAGCAAACCAGAAGAAATAACCGTAAATGATGCTACTGAGGACTGCCCTTCACTCCTACCTCACTTAGCAAAATTGTGCATTAAATTAAGGCATGGTAAATATTTGATGATTGGGGACATTCAAAAAGCATATTTACAACTTAAATATCAAACAGAATTTGACTGCAATGCCCACAAAATTCTGTGGGTAAAGATACCCAATTGGCTCCAAATGACGACAACCTGATCTGCTATAAATATAGAAGAGTTACCTTTGGCAACAAAAGCAGTCCATTTTTACTACAACAATCTCCAACACATTTTTAATGAACAACAAAACCAAGTGGCAGACTACCTAGCTAACCGCTTTTACATGGACAATGCTTTAATTAATGCCAACAATCTCTCAGAACTCAAAGACCTTTACAATTATAGTGTAAACACTTTAATTGAATATAATTTGAAGCTATATGAATGGGCCTCTAATCACTCAGAACTTCAAGGACTATTTGAAAAACATGACATAGCCTCCTCGAAGATAAAGAAAATGTAAAACTATTAGGATATGGTTGGAACACAAGTGCTGATACACTCCATCTAAAAACTGTAAACTTGAACTCAGAAGCCAAAACTAAAAGAGAAATACTAAGTTCTGTGCAATCATTGTTTGATCCAATTGGATTTGTTGCACCCTTAGTGTTTAAATTAAAACTCTTCATGCAGAAAGTAACAGCTACCAAAAAAAATTGGGATGAATATCTAGAACCTGAAATGCTGCGTGAATGGAAAAAACTTTGTAAAGAAATAAACAAAGTGGAATTTCTGAATTTTCCTAGACAAGCTTTTGAAAATCCCAAACCTCTCATGGAAAATCTTCAACTCCACATCTTTTGTGATGCCAGCCAAGAAGGTTATGCAGTAAGTTGCTATCTAGTTGGAAATGGAAAATCCGAACTAATTTACGCTAAATCAAGAGTCAACCCCAAATCAAAAAATTGGACCATTTGTAACTTGGAATTAATGGCAATCTGCCTAGGAACCAAAGTCCTAGAATACCTTAAAGAAACCTACCTAGAAGAAAACTCAGAAAACCAAAAGTTCTTCAAAACAATAATTTGGACAGACTCACAAGTGGCTTTAAATTGGACTGCTCAAAAATCTCTAAAAATGAAATCAATCTTTGTAAAAAACAGAGTGAAAGACATTCAGGAAGCAACAAGAAACTTAAACCATCACCTGGAATTCAGACATGTAGCAGGAGAAGACAACCCAGCAGACCTACTCACCAGACCAATATCTTTCAAGAAATTTCAAAAACTTCTTCACTTTTACCAACATGGTCCCACATTTTTGAGAAATGAAATTGAATGGCCAACCAACTTAATTTTTAACCCCCACCAAGAAACCTTACAGACAACAATAAATGTGTGTCAAACAACTTGTAAAGAAATAAATGAAAAAACTCCCTTGTTAAATATGGAAAGATTCTCTAACAGGAAAAAACTGGTCAGAATCACTGCCTATGTTCTACGGTTCATAGAAAACTTAAAGTACTTCCGCACTCACAAATATAACCCCAAATGTAACCTGACAATGGAAGAACAAATTGCTGTTTGGAGAAAAATCATACAGCTTACAAAACTAAGGCCACAAATTACTGGCTAAAATTAGTCCAGCAACAACATTTCTCAAAAAAAAAGAAATAATCCACAAACTAAATAAAGGAGAAAAAGTTGAGGACCTAACAAAGCTGCAAAAGAATCTAAAACTCTTCATTGACAAAGAAGGGTTAGTCAGAACAATGGGGAGATATAAATATGCAACTAACCTTAACTATTCTGCTAGGTATCCTGTACTACTGCCTGAAAATTCTCATTTAACAACGTTAATTGTAACTGAATGTCATGCAAAAGCCAGTCATGCAACCTTAGCTACCACATGCAATTTCCTCAGACAGGAATTCTGGATCCCCAAAATAAGGCAAGTAGTTAAAAAGGTTCTGAAACAATGTCTGTTTTGCCAAAAATACTTTGCCATGGCTTATGAAGTGCCTACTACTGGACCCTTAGTAACGGAACGTTTAAGCTATGAAAAACCCTTTGAAAAAACTGCCCTTGACTATGTTGGTCCAATTTCTGTCCAGGATGAGAATAACCAATTCATGAAAGTCTACTTATTATTGTTCACTTGCTGCGCCACCAGATTCACCAGCCTTCACATCTGCACTGACCTTTCTGCTAAAACCTTTTTAAGAGAACTCTACCATTTGTCCTTAAACTACTCCCTTCCAAAGGTTTTGATTTCAGACAATCAATCCACCTTCAAAAGATCTGAAGATTACCTTAAACATTGGTTCCAAAATGTTCTTGTGTCTCAGTACCTCTCTGATCATGGTATCCAGTGGAAATTTACAGCAGCCTATTCACCCAGAACCTTAGGAATAGCTGAAAGAATGGTGGGTTTAGTCAAAAGAGCCCTCTATACCTCCCTAAAAGGAAGAAAAATCCCGTTAACTGAACTAAAAACAATTGTTCTTGAAATAATGAACACAATTAATTCAAGACCACTCACTTATGTTAATTCAAATGAAGATCCTTCCTCTGATCTACTAACTCCTTTCAAGTTGCTTTTTGGGTATGACAATACCAAATTCAACTTTTTAACCACTAATGATACCCAAGAAGCTGTTAATGAAGATGATCAGGTGGATGCTGATTATATGACAACAACAGAGGACAAAGAAAGAAAGAAAATACTGGATTACTTTCATAAGGGAGCTAAACAATCTCAAGAAATCAAAAAAGATGGCGATACGAATATTTGAGTAGTTTGAGGGAAAAAGAATACCAACAACACAAACAACCAGTAAGTAAAGAACCTAAAGTAGGAGAACTATGTCTCTTAGATGAAAATTCTATGAATCCCAAATACTTCTGGAAGATTGCTGTAATTGAAACATTACACCCAGATGAAGATGGCATAATCAGGCATGTAACTGTAAAAACACCCAATGGTCATCTCTCCAGAAGACACATATATCGGTTATACCCACTGGAAATAACTGATAAGCCGAATATTGACCTGGAAGAACTGGAAAATTCTTCCACAGAATCAGGAACTGTAGATTCTCCTGACACTACTACTGCCGCTACTCAACCCCGACCACAAAGACAAGCTGCAGTTAGATTTCGGGAAGAACTGCAAAGGAAAATACAGAGTGGATCTTTGTGAAGACCACAAATGAAAATTGTAAATAATTGTAAATAGCTATAACTTAGGACCAACGTTCTACAGAAAAGACGCTTTCATTTCATATTTCACCTAAAAGGAACTTTTCTGAAGAGCATGTCATTTTCATTCAAAAAAAAATAAATAAAATTTCCCAAGAATACAATTCTGGGTAAATTTTTCCCCTTGGGGGGAATGTTGAAAAAAGTGGTTAGAAATAACCGCATATATTTCCAAATAAAATATAAACAAAATAAATAAAAATAAAAACCCTCGTTTCTAACCAACTAGTGAAGTTGGGTTTCCCTAATTAACAAAAGAAGGAAAAAAAAAGTTTCTGGGACAAAGAAAAACGGAGCTTTGCCAGTCTTGAAAATTTTTGACCGCATGAAGCGGGCCCTTTTTTCTCAAAAAAATTAAAATGCTCGTGGTTACCCAAACCGGGAAACTGAGTCAACCTTCAAACCTAACAACCTTTAATTAAATTATCCTTAATTAATAACCACTGCAATTAATCAAAACCCATGTTTAACTAAATAGAGGCCTATCAGAACTAGGTGCAAGTAAGTTAAAGAAAATAACTAAGGTAAGAGAAAAACTAGGTACCTAGACGAAACTCGAACCGGGCTACAACGGCCCTAACTCAATAATTAAATGGCTGTTATAGCCCCTATTAAAACCTAAAGGCAATATAGCCCTAACTTAACTAAAACCTTAAACCTTAAACTAAACCTTAAACCTTTAAAACCAAAAACTTAAGGGCAATCCAGCCCTAGCCTAACTTAACCTGCAAAACCTAGGTCTGGGAAATAGCCCCTACAAATAAATAACCTAGCAGTGTGTTAAACAATAACTAAAACTTAACAAAAAATTCAAACCTGGAAACTAAATGAAACTTATGAATCAGTTAGAAACTGAAAGGGTAACGTTCAACTGGCAACTTCATTTTTGGTAAGTCTAAATTAATTTTGATGAATTTAGCTTCACCATAGTTAGTAATCTGGCTGCTGACCAAATTTAACCTGAAAACCACTGCAACCTACAGTGAAAAAGTCTGTAGCTGTTGACAGTGTCTAAATAGGCCATTATTATTTCTATAATTACCGAGTCTATTTAAAGTAAACTTAACCTTAATACTACACCTAAATAAAAATAATCTCTCAAGCTAAATAATAAATTCTAAATAATAAATTTTTCAATAGTCACCTCGATATTACTACCCAACATCGAGTAGTCCGACTTGGGATTGGCGTAGCCAATGTGCATCACTTTGCATTTACCCAAGTTAAACGGCATTTGCCATTTTTCGGACCACTCTCCTATCCTACCTAGGTCCCACGCATTTCCTCGATCGCTTCGGGCGTCCCAACATTGGCCCCAAGCTTGGTGTCATCAGCGAATTTGGCGATCCGACTGACGATGCCACCGTCGATATCATTTATGTAAATGATAAACAACAGTGGCCCCAAAACGGAACCCTGAGGAACCTCACTAGTGACCGAGGCCCAACCCGAACTAGCCCCTTTAATTACCACCACTCTGCCGCCTATTCCTCAGCCAGTTTTCAATCCACCTACCTATTTCCCCACCGATACCCAGCGCGCGCACTTTCGCCATTAGCCGGCGGTGAGGTACCTTATCAAAGGCTTTCTGAAAGTCGAGATAAAGTATATCAATCGCCCTACTCTTATCGTACTCACTCAACATGACGTGGAAAAACTCGAGCAAGTTGGTGAGACACGACCTATGCCGTCTAAACCCATGTTGGGAGTCCCCAAGCAGCTTGTAGGAATCCAAATGGTCAACGATCCTATCGGCTATTATCCCTTCTAATAATTTACCTACAACTGAAGTGAGACTAATGGGACGATAGTTCCCTGGACTTTCGTGATCCCCTTTCTTAAAGATAGGGGTCACGTTGGCTTCCCTCCAGTCACCAGGCACCTGGCCCATCTCCAACGATTTGTTGGAGACTGTAGCCAGGTGGGGAGCCACCTGGTCGCGCACTTCTCGCAACACTCTGGGGAGAAACTCGGTCTGGCCCAGGAGCCTTAAACGCGCTCAGTTTGTCTATTCTATCGGCAACGACTGTCGCGGTACATCTAACACTATCCAGGCCAGCACCTTCGTGCCTCACGCCTGGCTCGGGGATGACGCGGGTATCATGCTTCTAATGGGCTTTCTACTATTAACATAACTGAAGAATTCCTTAGGGTTCCCCTTGCAGAGGCTTGCCACCCGTAGTTCTTCGTTACGTTTCGCTAGCGTAACCTTCGCCTTCACTTCCCTACACAGTCGGACATACGCTTCAGTGTTCTCGTGGGAACGATTGGCCTTCGCCCTCCTATACGCTACTTTCCTATTTCGGATAGCCGAAGCGATGTCACGATTGAACCACTTAGGCTGCGTTGAAGCAGGGGTGACCGGTTTTGAGGGTATGGCAGCAGACTGCAGCACCATAAACTCGTCCCGGAATGCACTCCACACTCCCTCAACATCGCCGCCAACCTCTAACCCCATCTCTCCTACGCTATCCCTGAGGCTAACAAAGTTCGCCCGCCGGAGATCGAGCTTACTGCCTCTCGAGTTACTACGCTTCACCCGAGGGACGCACACACGGAACCTAATAAGACCGTGATCACTCCCGCCCAATGATTCGTCAACGGTGAGGCCAGTGACGAGGTTGTCTTCGGTCGTGAATACTAAGTCTAGAACGCTTTCGCCTCGTGTAGCTCGTTGACCCACTGAGTGAGGAAGTTCTCATCAGCAAAGTCAACTAGCCTCCTCCCTTCAGCATCGGCAGTCATTTGTCTTGTGACAAAACTTTTTTGGATTTTATTAACTGTAACCGTATCCAAACAGTTCCATTTTGAGAAGCTGAGTAGTCGTGCTTGGGATCGTCACCAGCCTCCTCCTTTTTCCTGTTATGAGGAGGTAAAGGAGGGGATAGTCGATCATTGGGCCCGAAAAAACTGAGAGCCTGAGCTGCATCGCGCCATCTGTTGACACTCAGCGGAATCGTACTTACAGTAGATGGGGCGGGTACCCACTGACCTTTACCCATATGACTTCAAATGTTTAATTAATTGGCGTGCGGGTCATATATACTTTAAATGGATTATCCTATCATGGTTGAAAATCATAAATGAACCATGCCGTCTAAAAAATTTATTTATATATATTTATATAGATATATATATATATATATATATAAATATAATATACATATAAACATATATATAGATATATATAAACATATATACATATATACACATATATACATTTACATATATACACATATATATATATATACATATATACATATATACACATTATATATATATATATATATATATATACATATACACATATAGTATATATATATACATATAGACACATATACACACATATATATATAATATGTTCTAATTGCTTTTAAATTATACCCGAAGGTTACCTTGCGTTTTCAATAGTCTTGTGTTCTTGATACTTTTAAATGACAAATTCTCAAAACGAAGGAGTACTTGGTACTAATAAATCTATTACTAAGAGCGCTTGGAGCTATGTCTCGAGCATGTTCATGTTGCTATTCTACTTCTCGCACAGATCAGCGACACTGAGTATGGTGATAATTGGATGGGTGATCGTTCTCCGCATACACACGATACAGCGGCCGTATTTCGGATTCGACGTTAAGGTATAGGTCCTCACTCATACAACCTCTCTGACTGTTGTTATACTCTGGCAAAACCACGCATTTTATAACAAATTAACAAAGCCCATTTCCAATTACCTGTACTCTATTCTTATTATCACCAATATATGTCTGAGACGCATCAATAACTGTCTCAAGCCAATCTGAGAAAGTGGAAAAGAGGCACATTGTTAAGGCCGCTGCACATAATTTATTTGGTTCGACATAGTTCTCTTCTAAAGGGGACTATATTTTTCCGGTGGAGGAGTTACTCCAGGGTTCAGTGCCCTCCACTGGACAAAGGACGTAAAACGAAAAAGCAAACTGAGGTTGAAGGTTTTATTTAATTTTCAAATCACTAATTACGGAAACTCTTAAAAATTATCCAAAAGTATTTCAAAATTATTTCAAATCATCG